>SJXQ01011092.1:6891-138180 GCA_006408695.1 Aepyceros melampus | reverse complement strand
CAGACTGTGGCACTGCAGCCAGCGGCACGTGAGCAAAGAGGGTCGACCCCCTCCCCTCCCGCCACTCGCCAGGAAGGGGGTCTCTCCGAGGATCCGCGCCAGGGAGCCTGGGGGTTGGACACGGCTCAGAAATGGGGTGATGATGGTTCTTCTCTACGGGTTCCGGGGAGGGACGGCCTAGGTACCCGGGTAGAGGGGCCAACGCGGCGCTGGGCGAAAAGCAACAGGCGGCTGCACCTTACCTTGCGCCAGTCCGCGGCCGGGGCGGCTGCTCCATCCTCGCAGCGCACGGAGGAGGCGTGGGGTGCGTCTGCGGGGCGGCGTGCGCGCTGCCAGACCCGCAGCAGCCGCCGTCCCCGCGCGACTGCCCGCCGGGCTGCCTGCCTCGGACCGGGCCGGTTCTCCCGCGGCGGCGGCGGCGTTGGTGCGCGGGACGCGGGCGGTGAGTGGCTGGGCCGCCGTCCCCCGGCGCCTCGGCGGGGAGAGGGCGCGGCCCCTGGGGGCGCGAGAAGGCGCCGCTGGGCTCCCGCTGCAGCGGCGGCCGCTGCAGACCCGGCGCCGGGCCCGGAGCCTCGCTGGAGGGAGCAGACAAAGCACCGCCCGCCCAGAAGCGATCGGCTCGGTCGCTAGAGGGGAATCGCCTCCGAAGCCGGGCCGGGGAGGAGGGAGGAGGAGGAGGAGGCGGCGGCTGGGGACGGCCAGAGCGGCAGGGGACGAGCGCGACCGCCCGAGCCCAGCCTCGGCGGCGCGGGCGCTGCCCTGCCGCCGGCCGGGCGGGGGTCCGCGAGCGAGCGAGGGGGCGGGGGCTGAGCGACGGCCGCAGGAGCCGCGGAGCTGGGGCGCGAGCGCTCGCTCGGCGCGCCGCCCTCGCCCCCCGCTCTCACACCTCCTGGCGTAGCTCCACTCGGCATGCTACGGCCCGATCCTTTCTCCTCTGTTTTTCCTAACTCTTGAGATTAGAACCGAATTTAGCTGGCCGGAGCAACACAGCGTGGGGATATGGGTGGATGAACCTCTAAATGGGAGAAAGGCGGATGCTTGAAATCCTTTCGACAGATGATGGTGCCCCGGGTGCAGAGTATCGCGCTCGGCTATTTTGCTGGAGGACGATTAAGTGAGACACCACCCCCGCCCCCCACCAAGACTCCAAGATAAGACCCTGGAAACCCCCGCTGCGGTTCCGGAAGCCCAAAGTTTTGGTCTCAGAGCCCTTCTCCCCCAGCCAGTCCAATCAGTTTCCCAAAGCAGAAGGTGTTAGAAAATTAATTTTTTCCTTCCTCTCCCGGGGAGGACTGAGCATGTCTGTGCAGCCGAAATGGAGTCTGTAAGTCCCAAAGAAAGTGTGTGTAAAATTAAAGCGAATTATTGATTTTCATAACTGTATTGTTTCATGATGTAAATTATTTATCAGATCTATACCAAAAGGAAAAAATAAAAAATTGGGCCAGAGGACCTGGCCTCCCCAGGGTCTACAGATAGCACCTTCTTTTATAGCCCATCCTCACTCTCACCCCAGGCAGAATTAACCTTCCCTTCTCTTTGCTGTCACCGTTGTATTTGCCAATCACTTGCAGGATTTACATAGATTTGTTTTATGGATTTGTTTATAGGTTTCTATTGCTTCATTCACCTGTGAGAATTGTTAATTTTTCTTTCTCCACTGCAACGTCCAGCAATGTGTTGTGTCTAACCGGTAGGGTTCTCAAGGAAAGCTTAACCAGTGGAAGGTCATTTCTCCTTCAAGCAGCTAAATCCCAGTGTCTCTAGAATCACAAGGACTCAGTGATGAAATCTGTAAGAGTTTGGGTGGGACAGAAGACACAGACAGTTAAACTCACACTTCTGTGAGCTAGAAATGTACAACTGTGTACTTCATTCTTGTTTCTAAATAATCTTCTCTCACTGATCACCCCACCTCTGTCTGCAGAATTCCCAAAGGCAAAGAAAACCAAGCTGTTGCACAGCTGCATAGGGTGAGAGGTACATACCCAGCGCTAACACCTAGAGCAAACCCATTCCAGGTGAGAAGGACCAGACAATTTTTATTTTTCATGACCCGTGTCAAGTCTGTTGAAAGCCTGCCAAGATTCCCTCATTTCCAGTGTGGCTTTCTTATTCTGGATGCATCTTCAAACTGAGCAGTATTTCATCGCCGAGAGAGTTTGTGCTTTGTGGCTTAGGGATATATGAAATAATCCTTTATTTTCTGCCCTCACTTTCTATCAACTATAGGACAGATACCCCAGATCAGGGCTGCACTATGAAAAGGGTCCATAAATGTGTAGGAGATTGGGGGGCAGGGGGAAATGACTCCTAAGATATTTTCTAAGATGATGCTGTGATTGGAAAGGTTATAGTTGGAAGTTTTGTTTATTTATTTTTTTGTTTTTTAGATAAAGTCACAGGTAAATATGGATGGCAGGTGTGTAATTTAGTATAGTTTTTTTCTGAAGGGAAATTTGGCATTACTATTGAAAACATAAAGTATTCGCATGTCCTTGTCCTCATGACTCTATTTCTAGAAATTCAACCTCAAGAAATAACTGAGGATGTACAACAAGATTTATCTACAAGGATGTTTATTGCTGTGTTGCTTTTACTAGTAGAATATCAAAACTGAACTCATATCTCACAAGAAAGAAATGGTGAAATAGTTTGAAAAACTATTTCAATATTAGTCAGACATTGAACTGTTGTTGTAAGCGGATAGGTGAATATGGTTAGGAATGATGGTTATAATACAATTTTAGTTGAAAAAATCAGATGCAGAAGATGAGAAAGTAGTGAAGATTAAAATCTGAAACGGACAGATCTCGGTTTGGAGTCAGACATTTTTACTTGCCAGCTGTGCTCTTCCTAATACCTTGGTTGTATGATTGGATTGATGTTATTTACCTCATAGTGTTTGTGCTTTAAATAGTATTTATGAAAAACAGTGCAATGCCTAAGGCATAGTAAAATCTCAATATGTTTTCCTTTTGGCCATTATTAACTGTTAAAGATGAGTTTAATACATGTTTTGTTGTGTATATATGCATTTAGACTCCTGTGTAGGGTAATATGCACTCAGTCAATAAATATGCAGTTGAAACGATAAGCATTGTTTATCCCTCTTAATACTGGGATTATGGGTTTCTTTTTAAAAATTTATGTAGTAACCAAAAGCAGTGGAATTAGTTTTCTCTTAATTAAAACAAACAGTTTCTAACTATTGACACAGGAAATCTCTAGACTAGGACCCGTTGTGCTCTAGTCGATTCACATAATCAACAAGACTTGCTGACTGTTGGTGTCACCCAGGCTATAAAAAGGATGAATGACAGGGCATGGAGTTTGTCACCTTCCATATAAACTTGGATTTGTTTTGTAGCAACCAGGAGTCAGGTCCAGCTCAGCAAAATATGCTGCTTAATATGAAGAGCTGATTGGTTGCTGTTCCCGCCTTGTCTTAAGAGCCAACACAAAAAAGGAAGAGGAGAGAGAAGTTATATTTGTAACTTTTGATTAGTGAATTAGGAAAGAAAGCCTAGCATTGAAGGGCCATGAGTGTCTGTGACCTTCACATGTACAGCGGTAGTCCCTGTGGGTTGGAGGTGAAGCTTTTGTAAAACTTGTCTGAGTGTATTACAAATGTTACAGAAATGTAAAGGCCAACAATATTTACTGGTGTTCTTAGTGCAATTTTTTTTAAACATAGGGGTCAATTGTTTTAAAAGGAATATATTTCAGTAATTTTGCATGTAAAGGAAAGTCTTTGAATTTTGAATTGTCTCCCTTTGAAACTCTCGACAGAAAGAGCCCTTGAGTTGAATTTCTGAAATCTGAAGAGTTGGGGTGTCAAAAACCCTGGTGTCTAAGGAATGAATGGGATCAAGGCGAAAAGATGTTACTGTCATGAATTCTTTGTGGAAGGTGTGCTGGTTAACTGCTCTTGATAAAGAACCGCCCTAGAACTTCTTGGCTTAAAATAACAATCCTTCCTTGTGCTGAATCTGAAATCTGGATGAGGCTCAGGGAGGAAGGCTGAGTTCTGGCCTGTGCTGTGTGAACTCAGGGCCTCTGCACTCAGAACGGACACTTTCTCTGCCTCCAGATGGCGCACCCTGCCACCTGGCAGGCTACAGGCTCTCAGGGGTCACCAGGAGCTGAGGGCGGGGTCCTCACTGTCCTTCCGCGTTCACCTCAACGTGTGTCTCTCTCCACAGCTTCTCACAGATTTCCTCATTTCATGGCAGTCTGATTCACAAAAAAAGGAACGTCAATGGAAATCAGATCTTCTGTGAGTGTGGAAGATCTAAACTAAGTATTGCCCATTCCACAAACAATCCAGTCTTCACACAATAGTATACATTTGGATCTGAAACTCACCAGGCAAACTATTTAAAAAGATAATCATTTGAATAATTTAGGCAAGTGGATCGATTTTCCTTCCATGTATGGAGATTTTTCATTAAGAATTGGAGGACTAGCTAGGAATGTAAACTGGTGCAGCCACTATGGAAAACAGTATGGAGGTTCCTCAAAAAAATTCAAAAGAGAACTCCCATACGACCCAGAAGTCCCACTTCAGGGTGTTTATTTGAAGGAAACAAAACTCACTCTCTTGGAAAGATTTATACCCCCATGTTCACTGCAACATTATTTGCAATAGCCAAAATAGGGAAACGACCTGTGTTTATCAACAGATAGAAGAATAAAGTAAATGTGAAGAATATATGTGTAACGGAATAGTACTCAGCTGTGAAAAAGAAAAACCCTGCCATTTGTGACAACATGGAGTATCTTGAGAGTATTATGCTAAGTGAAATAAGTTAGAAAAAGACAAACACTGTATGAGCTCAACGTTTGTGGAATCCACCAAACAAAACAAGACTCGGATACAGAGAAGAGATTGGTGGTTGCCAAAGGAAGGGGCTGATGAGTGGGAGAAATGAGTTTATTATTTAGGACCAAAAAAATAACAATAATTTTAAGATTATCCATTTAAATGAATTCAAAGTAATTAAATATATACATACACTCTCTCTCTCTTGAGAGTCTCTTAGACAGCAAGGAGATCAAACCAGTCAATCCTAAAGGAAATCAATCCTGAATATTTATTGGAAGGACTGAGCTGTAGCTGAAGCTCTGATAATTTGGCCACCTGATGCAAAGAGCTGACTCACTGGAAAAGACCCTGATGCTGGGAAAGATTGAAGGCAGGAGGAGAAGGGGATGACAGAGGAGGAAATGGTTGGATGGCATCATCAACTCAATGGACATGAGTTTATGCAAACTCTGGGAGATAGTGAAGGATAGGGAAGCCTGGAGTGCTGCAGTCCATGGGGTTGCAAAGAGTCAGACATGACTTGGTGACCGAAAAACAATAAATATATATGTAGGTACAATGGCACCCACTCCAGTGCTCTTGCCTGGAAAATCCCATGGACGGAGGAGCCTGGTGGGCTGCAGTCCATGGGGTCACTAAGAGTCGGACACAACTGAGCGACTTCACTTTCACTTTTCACTTTCATGCACTGGAGAAGGAAATGGCAACCCGCTCCAGTGTACTTGCCTGGAGAATCCCAGGGACGGGGGAGCCTGGTGGGCTGCCGTCTGTGGGGTCACACAGAGTCAGACATGACTAAAGCGACTTAGCAGCAGCAACAGCATACATAATCATTAATAATGGCTCCATATAGTAAAAGACCAAATTCCTAATCACGGTTTTCATAAGCCTCTGCAATTTAACTTTCTTCCCAGACCTATCTTACACACTATTTCATAGCCTCCTCCAGCATCTCAATGTTTACCCTTCTTACCTGGGCCCTTTGTTTTGACTAGAGGCAGCTGTGAACAAGTTCACTACCTTCCCCCAACTCGCCCCACCCACCAACTAGGCTGCAAGCTCCTTGAGAGCGAGGACTTTATTTCAGTCTATTTATGTGCTCACAGCCCTCAGCCCAGGCCACACATGATGTGGATGCTTGATGTACACTTATTGCAAAGATTAATAATTCAGCATCGCTCCCTTTCTGACTCAGTCTATCTCCAGCAGGGCGGTACTGCTCATGAGTTGCTCCACAGGGGAGCTAATTAATTCTCTGAAACCGGAAAATGTTTTCAAGTTCCACAACACTTTGGAAGCACTCAAGACACTAATGTGTGCAATAAAGACATTATTATTATTACTTCCCTGACACATTCATAGTGAGTAAGCCCTTTTTAATGTGTTTGTTTTGAACATACTAGATAAATTTACAGGTGGCAATGCATTGTTGGTTCATTTCTATTGATGGACATCCTGTGTGGACTGAATAAGTTGTGGCTTCTTCTAGCTCTGTTGTTTGTTCATTTCTCCAGCTTTCAGAGTTGCTGTTTATACATACTTCCTGCCAGGAAGGTGACTGTGATGTGAGAACCAGCCTCCTGGGGATTCTATGTCTTGACAGGTAGTGTGGGCACCTATGGAGTTCTAGGAGTGCCTTCTTTTAAAAAAAAAAGTTGTCTTGGAGAGTAGCTGATTTACAGTCAACTACAGCCAGTGATTTATGATCAACTACAACAAACCCAACTAGTATTGGGTATCAGGTGTGCAATGAAGTGATTCAGTTATACATGTATCTCTTCTTCTTCAGGTTATTTTCTCATATATATATTATCCCAGAAGGTTGGGCAGAGTCCACTGTGCTATCCAGTAGGCCCTTATTGTTTATCTATTCAATATCTTAGGTATAATAGTGTGTGTTTGATTATCCCAAGCTCCTGATTTATCCCTCCTGCCTCCATCTTTCCCCTTTTCCCTTAGGTAACCATAAGTTTTCAACATCTGTAAATCTGTTTCTGTTTTGCAAATCAGTTCATTTGTATCACACTTTACAATGAGATTCCATGTGTGAGTGATATGCCCTCTTAGTCCCCTAGCCATGTAATTACCATAGGAAATGTCATGTGACTACAAAGCTCAATGACCCAGTAGGGAATCCGTGTTCCAAGCTGGAATTATCAGAATGTTGGACAGGAAAACTGCAAGGAGTATGTTAGGAAATTGTACAGGCCACGGGCGGGAATGCTATCTGCTACGTGGAGAAAGTCACACTTCCACGTGACATAAAGCTGCCCCCCAGGGACAGATTTGAGAGGAAGAGCAATTGAGTTCCTGGTTCCAGCAGTTTGGGGGCCAGCCACAGCTTTTTATTCATCCTCTCTTCAATAAATGTGCCTCTTGGCTTCAACGAGCTCAAATTTGGTTTCTGTCACTTGGGACCAAAAAGGATTCCAACCAATGCAGCATCAAAGAGAGATCTGAGAAACGCTTCCCAAAATATACTTGATTAAAGTTGGAGAGAGAACAGTTGGGGATACTTTGATATGAAGCTTCTGTTTTGAGAAGTTAAAAGCCCAGTGAGTAACATAAATTGAACCCTATTTTTGTAGGCAATAAAGATAGGACCTGACATGCAGAAACGGGATCCGAGTGTCTGTGATTTTTTAGAATGGTGGCTTCATGAGGGCAGAGGTTTGGATTCTTTGCCATTTTCTGCAGTGATGAAAACAGAATTCTGCACATACATAGGGGTTTAATAAATATTTGTTGAGTGACAATATACTTCTTTGTTGTATTTCCTCCTGGCTCCCAGGAAGAAATAAGAAAAATAACCATGTATTGAACTTACTTTATAAACCAGCCATGGGGCTAAGTGTCATCAGACGTCTGATGTGATTTGTTACCCGGCTTTGGCGTGGGGGTGGGGGGCAACTTCGAAACTTCTTTCATGCTCAGAGATTAAAGTGTTTGCTCAGTTTACACACAGATGATATCTGTTGAGGTCAAGACCTGAACCCAGGAGCATCAGGCTCTGAAATAAATGCTGTCTTTACCATCCCACAATCATGCATCAACCTATTTATCTATAGGCAGAAACATCTGCAGTAGACTGAAAGAGGGTAGGAATATTGGACTGAAATATTGCTTCATATATGATTTCAGCCCTAATTATCAAGGAGGTAGTGAGCACAGAATGAGTCCTCATTATACAGACGAGTTAACGCAGGTCTGAGATCCTCCATCCCATAGTCACTAATCAGCGTCTCCGTGGAAAGTCTCATCATCAGGACGGAAGCCCTCCCCTTCCTCTCCCTGCTTTTCCATGAGGGGCTGTCAGAAGATTCTCAATCCCTGGTCACTGCTGGCCCTCCCCACCTTCCGGGGGCATCCGCATCCTCAACCCCACATCTCCCAACTGCAAGCACCTGCTACTCTGTGCCTGGTCCATGGGGGCAGCCTGGGAGTGCTGGGGACCGACGGCCCCTCCCCCAGTGACTCAGGCCGGGTGATGGGTAGAAAGTCTACATGACTCCTCTGCTGATGTGACGCTAAGGTATGTTCCACACTGTCTCCCAGAGGCCCTCAACATCACTGTGCCCCAATTACCAACAACACTAACTTGCTCAAAAGGGAAGCTTTTACTGGCTTCCTCGTTTCGCTTTCCCAGACCTCTAATAAAACTTTCCAGAAAAACTGAACTCTCATCTCCATCTCAAGACTGCTTCTGGGATAATAAGTCCCTAAAGGAGAGGGTCAGATTGCCTGACTGATAAATTTAAAGGGAGAAAGTGAGCATCACCCTTTACCTCCCCTCTTCTAGTGACGGCAAGTCCATAGGCCACGCGTATTTGTCCTGCCTCCTGTCATGTGTGAGGTCTTAGCAACTGGATGGATAAGTCAGTTTAATTCAAGAGTGATGTGTGAGTATACCCTCTAGGTCCTTACAGATCTAAAATCATGTGCTCCAATCAGCTTTTCTAGCAACATAGTGAACATTTAGATTCTGTTTAGAACAGGGCCACATGATTCATAAAAGCCAAAAGGTGGAAGCCAAATATACATCAAGTGAAAAATATAGCAAATATACCATGCAATGAAATATTATTTGGCCATTAAAAGAGATGAAGCATCAGTACATGCTACAGCATGCATGGACCTTGAAAAACTCATGGTAAGTGAAAGGGTCCAGTCACAGAAGAAGGCATATTACATGATCACATTCAGATGCAATGTCCAGGAAAGCTATGGAGACATAAACTAGATTAGTGGTTTCTTAAGGTTAGGATCAGAGAAGGCAATGGCAACCCACTCCAGTGTTCTTGCCTGGAGAATCCCAGGGACAGAGGAGCCTGGTGGGCCGCCGTCTATGGGGTCGCCCAGAGTCGGACACGACGAAGCGACTTAGCAGCAGCAGCAAGGTTAGGATGGGGAAAAGTGAAAGTTGCTCAGTCATGTCCAACTCTTTGTGACCCCACGGACTATATGGTCCATGGAATTCTCTGGGCCAGGATATTGGAATGGGTAGCTTTTCCTTTCTCTAGGAGATCTTACCAACCTAGGGATTGAAGCCAGGTCTCCTGAATTGCAGGCAGATTCTTTAGGATGGAGGAAGGAAGAGAAAGTGATGGGTAAAGAGTATGAAGTTTCTATTTGAGGTCCTGAAAATGTCCTAGTTAACTAGAGTGTTGGTTGAACATGTGTGTGCTGTGCTTAGTTACTCCATCATGTCCTACTCTGTGACCCCATGGACTGCAGCCCACCAGGCTCCTCTGTCCATGGGGATTCTCCAGGCAAGAATACAGGAGTGGGTTGCCATGCCCTCCTTCAGGGATCTTCCCAATCCACTGATCAAATCCAGGTCTCTTGCATTGCAGGCGGATTCTTTACTGTCTGAGCCATCAGGGATGCCCTGGTTGCCCATATGTGCTAATATACATTGAGAGTACACTTTAAAGAGGTGAATTATATGGCATGCGAATCACATCTCAAGAAACCTGTCAAAGTTAGGACTACCTGGTGATGCCAAATGCTAAGATTAGGGGAAGCTGGTAAAACATCTATGAGAATACTTTGTACTAAAGTGGCAACTCTTGTATAAAGGTGAAACATTGCAAAATAATTTTTCAGTTCCGTTCAGTCGCTCAGTTGTTCAGTCTGACTCTTCACAACTCCATGAATCGCAGCACACCAGGCCTCCCTGTCCATCACCAACTCCCGGAGTTCACTCAGACTCACGTCCATTGAGTCAGTGATGCCATCCAGCCATCTCATCCTCTGCTGTCCCCTTCTCCTGCTGCCCACAATCCCTCCCAGCATCAGGGTCCTTTCCAAGGAGTCAGCTCTTCACATGAGGTGGCCAAAGTATTGGAGTTTCAGCTTTAGCATCATTCCTTCCAAAGAAATCCCAGGGTTGATTCCTTCAGAATGGACTGGTTGGATCTCCTAGTTCAAAAGCATCAATTCTTTGGTACTCAGCTTTCTTCACAGTCCAACTCTCACATCCATACATGACCACTGGAAAAACCATAGCCTTGACTAGACAGACCTTAGTTGGCAAAGTAATGTCTCTGCTTTTGAATATGCTATCTAGGTTGGTCATAACTTTTCTTCCAAGGAGTAAGCGTCTTTTAATTTCATGGCTGCCCATGAGTGACTTTGGAGCCCAAAAAAATAAAGTCTGACATTGTTTCCACTGTTTCTCCATCTATTTCCCATGAAGTGATGGGACCAGATGCCATGATCTTTGTTTTCTGAATGTTGAGCTTTAAGCCAGCTTTTTCACTCTCCTCTTTCACTTTCATCAAGAAGCTTTTTAGTTTCTCTTCACTTTCTGCCATAAGGGTGGTATCATCTGCGTATCTGAGGTTATTGAGATTTCTCCTGGCAATCTTGATTCCAGCTTGTGTTTCTTCCAGTCCAGTGTTTCTCATGATGTACTCTGCATAGAAGTTAAATAACCAGGGTGACAATATACAGGCTTGACATACTCCTTTTCCTATTTGGAACCAGTATTGTTCCATGTCCAGTTCTAACTGTTGCTTCCTGACCTGCATACAGATTTCTCAAGAGGCAGGTCAGGTGGTCTGGTGTTCCCATCTCTTTCAGAATTTTCCACAGTTTATTGTGATCCACACAGTCAAAGGCTTTGGCATAGACAATAAAGCAGAAATAGATGTTTTTCTGGAACTCTCTTGCTTTTTCCATGATCCAGTGGATATTGGCAATTTGATCTCTGGTTCCTCTGCCTTTTCTAAAACCAGAATTTTTAAGTGGGTCTAAATTTGAGCAAAGGGCTTCCCAATTGGCTCAGTGGTAAAGAATTTGCATGCCAACACAGAGACACAGGAGACGTGGGTTTGATCCCTGGATTCGGAAGATCCCGTGGAGGAGGAAATGGCAACCCATTCCAGTATTCTTAACTGGAGAATCTCATGAATGAGGAGCCTGGCAGGCAATAGTCCATCAGGTCATAGAGAGTCAGACACAATTGAGCAATTGAGCACACATACACACAAATTTGAGAAGGTCTAAACCTGAGAAGGTTCAAAACCCGTCTGACTCAGTTTTTCTACTTATGAAGTGAACTGAAGTGAAAGTCACTCAGTCGTGTCTAACTCTTTGCAACCCCGTGGACTACCCAGTCCATGGAATTCTCCTGGCCAGAATACTGGAGTAGGCAGCCTTCCCCTTCTCCAGGGTATCTTTCCAACCCAGGGATTGAATACAGGTCTCTCACATTGCAAGCAGACTCTTCACCAGCTGAGCCACAAGGGAAGCCTTTTCTACTTATAAGAAGCAATGCTATTCTAATGGTCATCTCATCAGGTGGCTGTAGGAGTTAATTGAGATAGTGTATATGACATCAATGTATTTGGCAAATAGCCTCTCTCTGAGAAAAATTAAACAGAGACCTGGGTGCATAGGACAGAATCACTATTGTGTCTCAGGTACCCCATTTCTTCCCAAGATTTCCATTATCCTCCATGTCCCCTTGCTAATTTTCTGATATAAGATTTGGCCTGACAAGATGTGGTCAGAGTTCCAACTGTGAGGTTAATATTTCTTTAGTCTTTTATTTATTTATTTGTCTGTGCCAGGTCTGAGTTGCAGCGTGTAGGATTTTTAGCTGCAGCATGTGAGATTCAGTTCCCTAACCCAAGATCAAACCCAGGCCCCCTGCGTTGAGAGCACAGAGTCTTAGCTGCTGGACCGCCAGGGAAGTCAAGGTTAATATTTTTATAATATGGCTGCAATTCAATAGATGCAATGAGCCAGCTCAGTTTGCAATGTCAGAGATTTAGGGGGGAAAAGCAGGGTGACATTGACAATTGATACCCAAGCAGCCATCCTTAGGAATTAGTTGTTCTTGTTTCTCTTGAATCCCATAAGAGCTATTTTTGTCATATTTGGCTTTTATGAAAATGGTATCATTCTGTCAGACCTACACGTGGGTCTCAAGTGCTGATGCAGGCTTTGTTTTCTTCCTTCTGTAGTTTTTATGAAAGCCTACACAGTATTTCCGCTAGTTGGTCTGGAGTCAGTGCTGTATCTAATTATGGGGTTGATTTTCTTCTTTTGTATTCAAGTCTCCTCCACCCACTGGGGGGTGTTGGGGATTTGACAAGGAGGCTTTTCCTACCATCCTTGTTTCTTTGCAAGAAGCCAAGGGCATAGGGGAAATGCCCTTGTTGGAGTGCAGCTCGGGTTTCAGGCCTCTCTTCTAAATTTAAGCCACAAAGGAAGTCACAGTCAAGTCATTTAATCCCCCAGGCTTCAGTGTTTTCCTCTGTACCTTGAGAGAATTGGCCTAAGTCATCTACAAAGTTCCTCTCAGACCTGACATTCTCCAAAACACAAGTATTTTCCTGAAGTTCACTGACACGTAATTGCCAAGCAGCAAAAGAGTCCGGGAATGGTGTTAGCTAATATTCTCTCTCTTCTGTTGGTGGCGTCTTGAGGGGAACATCCCCAAGAGCAGCACCGTGTTCTGCCGGCCGCTCTGAGAAAAGGCTTACGAACACAGGAAAAGGGAATGGCGGAGACAGTTGGTTCTTCCGGTGTGGTCAGGGGTGGTGCCATTCGATTACGATGCTGAGACAGACACAGAGAAACCAGAGGCGGCATGGTCTCCGTGCCTGGAAGATGAGCGTTACATAAGTGCAATTTTACTTTCTGCGTTAATCTTTGCTGAGGTAATTGCCTTCGTTCTATTTTCAGCGTGTTGTTGGCAAAGCTGCATGGTCTACTGACAGTTGTTCAATAAAAATAGAGATCATACCCAGGAGGAAGAGTGCAATATTCACACGTGGCCAATGTTCTGCTTCTGTGAGCGATGGTATTCAATTCCTTAAGAGTCAAACGTGGAGAGGCATTTGCTAAGGAGTTTGACCAGCATTCAAACCTGAGTTACAGCTGTGGGCTGCGGGCTGTGCCTGGCACACACCTTTGTACACGAGAAGCCGGGCAGCAATTCCAGCGAGGAGATCTTTTCAAAATGAAAGAACCTGAAAGGAATATTCTTCTCTTGCATATGAATCACCTGATTGAACCAAGTGTACCTCCCTGTGGCTCTCTAACAGTCCCCACCACACTATCAGGCCCCCTCCACTGCCGGCTTGATTTCAGAACATGGTCATTTCTCACCAGAACCCTGAACTTCCTGCTGAAAGGCTCACTCTCTGATTCCTCTCTTCTCGGCACAGCGGCTGGAATGACCCTCGAACCTGCAAATGTGAGACATATGTGCTCAGAATTCTTCAGTGGTTCAGGATTAAAAAGCTTGACTTCCCTGTACAGCCTCCAAGTTCATTACCATTTCTGCTGCCTGTGTCGTTAGTCTCACCCTCTGACACACCCCCTTCTTCTGGTTCGGTCACGCTTAGCTGCTCACGGTTCCGTCAAATTCCTCACCTGCTGGTGCCTCTTAGTGAGGTCCTGCCGGACCGCTCCATTATCTGTAGCCAGCTTCTCCTTGCTTGTAGGTTTCTGTCATCAACACCCTCTCAAGACTGTCTTTCCTAACTCACTGGAAGACCTAAGGGCTATTTCCGCTCCCCTATTGTCAGTGCTCCGTGGAAATTCTTTTCAAGGTGGTGATCATCAAAGTAGCATGGCCATGGAGCGCACACACGTGATCGTCTCAAGGCTGGAGCCATGTGCCAGATGTTTAAGTCCCTGGTATCAAACAGATAAGAGGTGTCCATGCAAACAAGGCAGGAATTAGTAAACAGGTAAATAAAAGCTCTCTGCTTCTTTTATTAGGAAATTAGCTTACTAAAGAAAAGTTTTATGACTATTGAATTACAGTATTATTTTCTTTATGTAAACTTTGTTCTGTCTCAGTTCAGTCAGTTCAGTTCAGTCCCTCAGTCATGTCTGACTCTTTGCTTCCCCATGCACTGCAGCACACCAGGCCTCCCGGTCTATCACCAACTCCCAGAGTTTACCCAAACTCATGTCCATTGAGTTGGTAATGCCATCCAACCATCTCATCCTCTGCTGTCCCTTCTCCTCCCACCTTCAATCTTTCCCAGCATCCAGATCTTTTCAAATGAGTCGGCCCTTTGTATCAGGTGGCCAAAATATTGGAGTTTCAGCTTGAACATCAGTCCTTCCAATGAACACCCAGGACTGATCTCTCTTGTTCTGTCTAGTAAGTACATTATTTCACTGTTGATAAAATATGACCATGGTGTGTATTTGTTTATTATTTTAACAGTATAAAATCATACACACACAAAATTCAGTGAAATGTACATGTACAGGAAAACAGAGTAACTCCCATTGTATGTTTTTAAATTAAATTTTGAGCTTGGGCAAAAAAGAAAAAGAAAATGAAAAGAATGTTTGCTAGGCACCTAAGTCGTGACCAGCTCCATGCTGGGTTTGGTGCAGTGGGGAGGGCGGTGAGGGACAGGAAGGGGAGGAAGCAGTCTATGACCCACACCTGATGGAATAAAAGAATGATCAGAGGATGGACAGAGACATCAATAATGAAAAACCATGCCTAGTAATAAGTCAGTAAGTGGGAAAGTCCTCCAGTCTTGAGCAGCACTTACTCATGAAACAGAGAACATATTAAGGGGAGTGTTAAAGAAGTAAGAACGTTGGCTCCAAGACTTTTAGGAGGCTCAGCAGATTGCAGCCATGAAATGTAAAGATGCTTACTCCTTGAAAGAAAAGTTATGACCAACCTAGATAGTATATTCAAAAGCAGAGACATTACTTTGCCGACTAAGGTCCGTCTAGTCAAGGCTATGGTTTTTCCATTGGTCATGTATGGATGTGAGAGTTGGACTGTGAGGAAGGTTGAGTGCTGAAGAATTGATGCTTTTGAACTGTGGTGTTGGAGAAAACTCTTGAGAGTCCCTTGGACTGCAAGGAGACCCAACCAGTCCATTCTGAAGGAAATCAGCCCTGGGATTTCTTCGGAAGGAATGATGCTAAAGCTGAAACTCCAGTACTTTGGCCACCTCCTGCAAAGAGTTGACTCATTGGAAAAGACTCTGATGCTGGGAGGGATTGGGGCAGGAGGAGAAGGGGACGACAGAGGATGAGATGGCTGGATGGCATCACTGACTTGATGGACGTGAGTCTGAGTGAACTCCGGGAGTTGGTGATGGACAGGGAGGCCTGGTGTGCTGTGATTCATGAGGTCGCAAAGAGTCAGACACGACTGAGCGACTGAACTGACTGACTGACTGACAGCAGGTAAAGAATCTGCCTGCATTGCAGGAGACGTGGGTTCGATCCCTGAGTCAGAAAGATCCTCCCTGGAGGAGGACATGGCAACCCACTCCAGTATTCATGCCTGGAGAATCCCATGGCCTGAGGAGCCTGGCGGGATACAGTCCAAAGACACATCTGAGCACACATGTATACTCCATGCACTCCAAATGACTTCGACTCCCTCAAGGAGTGAAAAGGCCCTGGATCCCTAATCTTAAAGCCTCCTGGCATATTTGAAGATGACTTTGATAATTAAGCATCTAGCATATGGAGTAGATCAGAAAAAATGCCAATGTTCCAAATCAGAGGAATCCCAATAATCACTTTTCATGATCTGCAGAGATATTGAAAGAAATTCTTAAGTAGATGATTTTATACCCTGAGTTGGTTCCAGCAAAATTAGTATTCTCTGTAACATCGAAGGTGTTGACTTTTTTTTTTTTTTTTTTTGGCCACCCTGTACAGCTTGTGGGATCTCTGTCCCCGGGAATCTCAGTTCCCTGACCAGGGATTGAGCCTGGGCCATGGCAGTAAAAGCCCAGAATCCTAACCATTAGGACACCAGGGAACTCCCTTTTTTAATGGGGAGTGTTGGGAGGGGAGACAAGATTAAGTGGTAGAGAGGAAATTATAATGAGATTTGAAGACTGTACGATACTATGGAGTTAACATTTTAATATTAATATCTATCATGAACGATATGAGGAGCCTTTAAAAATTTTTGAACAAGGTATATCACAGTCACATTTGCATGCTAGAAGTCTCTGACTCTCTATGCAGAGTGGATGAGAGGTGTAAATGGAGGAATGGGGTGGTGAGTCATTTAGGACCCTATTAAATCCTCTAGATGAGAAATGTTAGGGCTCTGAGTCCAGACAATGGAAGGCAGTGTGGTGTGTGCCTGGAGAGGGAGATGGCTCTGGCATCATCTAAGTGACACTTGACAAGATGGTTTCCAATTTCCCTGCCCTGCACCAGCTCAGCAGGGTGTTCCTAGCCCTGCAAGATTTCCTTAGCCAAAAGAACTCTAACCCCATTGACGAATGTGATTGGCTGTCCAACAAAATGATCATTCTCCTTCCCGCCATTCTTCTAACAGAGACTATATCTCACTGTAGAGGCTGAATATGTGCTTTCTCAGAAGACTTTGCCATGAAGGATGACATCAGACATTATTTCAGTCAATGGAAACTAAGTGGATCCTTGTAGCCAAGAATTGTTTTAGTAAAAGCCTTTCTTTGTATGAAAAGAATAAAAAGAGGGATAAATTTGTCTTCTACTTCTCATGCACTTTTTCATGCCTGTGTGTGATGCCTGGAATTCCAGCAGCCATTTTGAGACCTTGAGGGAGAACCCTGAAGACAAAGCCAGAAGGCTGAGAACAGGTTGGAAAGTGCCTGGGCCCATCCTGATGTTGTTTGAGCTTTTGAATCATAAGCATCTGAATGCAGAGTTCCAAAGAATAGCAAGGAGAGATAAGAAAACCTTCTTCAATGATCAATGCAAAGAAATAGAGGAAAAGAACAGAATGGGAAAGACTAGAGATCTCTTCAAGAAAATTAGCGATACCAAGGGAACATTTCATGCAAAGACTGCCACAATAAAGGACAGAAATGGTATGGACCTAACAGAAGCAGAAGATATTAAGAAGAGGTGGCAAGAATACACAGAAGAATTGTACAAAAAAGATCTTCAAGACCCAGATAATCACGATGGTGTGATCACTCACCTAGAGCCAGACATCCTGGAATGTGAAGTCAAGTGGGCCTTAGGAAGCATCACTATGAACAAAGCTAGTGGAGGTGATGGAATTCCACTTGAGCTGTTTCAAATCCTGAAAGTGATGCTGTGAAAGTGCTACACTCAATATGCCAGGAAATTTGGAAAACTCAGCAGTGGCCACAGGACTGGAAAAGGTCCATTTTCATTCCAATCCCAAAGAAAAGCAATGCCAAAGAATGCTCAAACTACCGCACAACTGCACTCATCTCACATGCTAGTAAAGTAATGCTCAAAATTCTCCAAGCCAGACTTCAGCAATACATGAACTGTGAACTTCCAGATGTTCAAGCTGGTTTTAGAAAAGGCAGAAAACCAGAGATCAAATTGCCAACATCCACTGGATCATGGAAAAAGCGAGAGTTCCAGAAAAACATCTATTTCTGCTTTATTGACTATGCCAAAGCCTTTGACTGTGTGGATCACAATAAACTGTGGAAAATTCTGAAAGAGATGGGAATACCAGACCACCTAACCTGCCTCTTGAGAAATCTGTATGCAGGTGAGGAAGCAACAGTTAGAACGACATGGAACCACAGACTGGTTCCAAATAGGAAAAGGAGTACGTCAAGGCTGTATATTGTCACTCTGCTTATTTAACTTCTATGCAGAGTACATCATGAGAAATGCTGGACTGGAAGAAACATAAGCTGGAATGAAGATTGCCGGGAGAAATCTCAATAACCTCAGATATGCAGATGATACCACCCTTATGGCAGAAAGTGAAGAGGAACTAAGAAGCCTCTTGATGAAAGTGAAAGTGGAGAGTGAAAAAGCTGGCTTAAAGCTCAACATTCAGAAAACGAAGATCATGGCATCTGGTCCCATCACTTCATGGGAAATAGATGGGGAAACAGTGGAAACAGTGTCAGACCTTATTTTGGGGGGCTCCAAAATCACTGCAGATGGTGACTGCAGCCATGAAATTAAAAGACACTTACTCCTTGGAAGAAAAGTTATGACCAACCTAGATAGCATATTCAAAAGCAGAAACATTACTTTGCTGACTAAGGTCCTTCTAATCAAGGCTATGGTTTTTCCTGTGGTCATGTATGGATGTGAGAGTTGGACTGTGAAGAAGGCTGAGTGCTGAAGAATTGATGCTTTTGAACTGTGGCTTTGGAGAAGACTCTTGAGAGTCCCTTGGAGATCCAACCAGTCCATTCTGAAGGAGATCAGCCCTGGGATTCCTTTGGAAGGAACGATGGTAAAGCTGAAACTCCAATATTTTGGCCGCCTCATGCGAAGAGTTGACTCATTGGAAAAGACTCTGATGCTGGGAGGGATTTGGGGGCAGGAGGAGAAGGGGACGACCGAAGATGAGATGGCTGGATGGCATCACGGACTCAATGGACATGAGTCTGAGTGAACTCTGGGAGTTGGTAATGGACAGGGAGGCCTGGCGTGCTGCAATTCATGGGGTTGCAAAGAATCGGACACGACTGAGCAACTGAACTGAGCTGAACTATCATCACCTAACTACCTTCGAACTTTTGTTATATGAGATAATAGAAAATCTTGTTTTTAAAGTTCTTTCAGCTCAAAGGGTTGCCAGTGGACCAACCATATCAACAAAATCCAGAATGTGTTAAAACAGCAGAATCTTGGGCAATATCCCAGAAATGCTGAATCAGAATCTGTATGTTAGCAAGATGACCAGCACCAGTATAAGTCATTTTTAATTGCAAACTGTGTTCTGTTCCTCGTGGTTGAAGAATCTAAATTAAGATACTAAATACAGCTTTCATAATCATAATCAATTGCATTTTTCTGTTATTCTACATATGTGTTCATCCCACTGTCATAGGATGCATTTTATTTTGTCACATGTATGTAATCCATTTAGAACTATCCATGACAGTCTGATCCATACAACCTAATGAACTCCTTAACAGAAGGCCCTGTGTTCTACTGACCTTTGTCTTTGCCTAGTATTAAGCTCTGTGAATGTTCAAGTGTTTGTTGAATGAAAGAATAAAGGAAGTAATCATTTCTTTGCAATTCCTTAAGCCAACAAAAATGTTAGAACCTCCAACAAGCAGAGTTAGTGGCTTCTCGGGGATGCTGATGACCTGCCTTGGGCTATCATGTATTCTGTTTTCTTATGCACCACTTTTCTGGGTAGAACCCTGATTGATAGAGTTCAGGGTTCCAGATGCTCAAATAATATTGGGTCTTCCCCATGTTGGACCACATCACTGCCATCCCTGCAGAGCTTAGTTGTTGGAATAATGAAAGTCATCTCAAGGTTACCCCCATCAAAGTCACCAGATTCAGTCCTCTTGGGACCACTCTGTACATATGCTGCTTAATTAAAAGTAATCAATGCCAAAAATGAATCCACCATTTAGCATCAAGCCTTGACCACCGACTACAGCCAGGAAGGAAATCCCCGGCCAGATAGAATTCAGGAAAAGCCAAAAAGGGCAGGCACATTCAGCTGACGTTGCTTTCCTTAAAAGTTTCTGGCAGTGGCCAAGCTGGGAGAAGCTCAAATGTAGGGATTAAATATAGAAAATTGATTTCTCTTTTTCATTTAATAAAAAGCATCCATAGATTTCATAAAGTAGAAATCCTGCATATAGGTCATCCAAATAGAGAATACACACACACACACACACACACACACACACACACACGAGACTAGCCTTCAGCCATCTTACAACACATACACAAATATATAATAATGTGATTTGACTTCCTGTTGGAGCCACAGTTTTGCAAATACACCTTCAGAACCCATGGTGAATCTGTGTGCTGACCTGCTTCCTCAACATCTGGCAAAAGAGCAGAGCCTGCAGGTGTGCTGAGCAAGGCCCAGACCTTGGAGGAAGAGATCCAGTCTGTGGTTTCAACTCCTTACTGCTTAGAGGGAGACACAAGCCCATCTCAGTCTCAGTTTACTCAAATGTACCATCCTTTTGATAATGAACACCTCTCAGCCACAAATTTCACAATGAATATGGGAAAATATACAAGTATTACCTAGAGCTCTAATTGGGCAAAGAAATAGACATGATGTAGCAAAAGAACCCCCAACAGTACCTGCCATAACTCAATACTGTCAGCTTAAAGCTAAACTTTGTTGGACCAAATTACCCAGTAAGAATCACAAGAAACCACAAATGGACGCTGAAGTTACAAGTCCTCAATTGTCCTTTGCAAACAAGGAAATTGCAGATGATTTTTCAGAAGCTGGGAATGCCTATTAGCAAATTTTGCCTGCTCAAATTTTGGGCTACATTGAGAAAATCAGTGCTATAATTGGTGGGGGCATTTTGTTCACTCCCAGAAGAAAAACTAATGTTATGTTTTTACTAATATTTTTGAGACACTGTGTATCTGAAATTCAGTGGAAGTTAATTTTTCAGAAAGACAGAGTTGGTTCACCAAAGTATGTTGTTTCCAACCTGGGCTAGCATCTAACTCACACTTAAGATGAACACACAGAGCCCTTAGAGGTTGGGTGACTTGCCAAAGTCACCCCATTAGAGGTAGAACCAGGTCACAGCCTCAGTGAGATTTTTGCTTAGAGCAGTGATTCTCTACTGGTGGCCGTTTTTGCTAACAAAAATTCCACAGCGTCTGAAGACATTTTTGGTTGTCAAGCTAGGAGGAAGGTACTCCATGCACATACTGCCTTCTTGCATTTAGTGTGTAATGGCCAGGAATGTTGTCAAACATCTTACAGTTCACAGAACAGCTCTCCAACCTGGTACGGTTGAGGTTAGGAAGCCAGGGATAGAAGTGACATTCAAGTGTAAAGGCTTGCAGACACACACACACACACACACACACACACACACACCATTCAGAAGAGGATAAAATAGCCATCTGCATTAATTTTAACATGATGAGCAAAACAAGAACAGTCATAGCAACAGCCCACCGTGATGCTTTCCATGGCATTTCTCTCTCACTCATTTCACTCCCAACATCAGCATGTCCTCCTAGCTCCACTTTCCCCTTCTGCTCCCAAATGGGCTGCTTCTCACGAGCTTCACTGATAACTCCTAGCCTGGCCATCATTGTCTTCCACCTGGACCATTGCAATAACCTCCTAAAGGTTTCTCTTCTTCAACTCTCCAGGTGTTCAATCTCTTTCCTATGTACAGTGAGTGACCTTAATTGTGTGAAACTGATCATGTCACTTCTTGCTGGAAAGCTTAGTCTCCACTGGGACTAATTCCACAGCCCAGTGTGCCTTTGGAAATGAGAGGGCATATTTTCAATAGCCATGAGAAGTGAGGCACTGCTAGCCTTTAGTAATGGGGATAGAGGAAGCTGAATGTTCTCTACTAGGAGGGATTATGAAGAATTGACATGATTGGAGTGGGAGGTTGGGGTCAGCAGATGTTAGATAAAGGATGGATATAGGATGGATAAACAAGGTCCACACAGAGAACTGTGTGCAATATCCTATGATAAACTGTAATGGAAAAGAATATAAAAAGAATATATGTGTAGGTATAACTGAATCACTTTGCAGTGCAGCAATAATAAGACAACACTGTAAATCAACTATACTTCAATAAAAATAATAAAATAGAAATAACTTAAAAAAAGAACTGACTTGCCCATACTCTTTATCATTTCTGGTAAAACACAGTGGCTTCCCTGTCAACCCCATTGCCATCTGGCTTTCTGTGCTGCAATCAGCACCACCGATCCTCTTTAAATCTGCCAATCTTATTGGCATCTCAAGGGTTTGGCACCAGTCATTCCTGGCCTCAAAACTCTTCACCCAAAACCCACAAGCCTCCCTCTTTCAGTTCATCTAGGTTTCAGCTAATTTGTCATCTGATGAGAAACAGTGTCACAGTCTTATCTAAATTAGAAACTGGGCTCTGAGAGGGCAGTGTTTTGTCTGTTTTACTCATCTCTGTATCTTCAGTACATAGAACAGTGCCTGGCCCACCAACTGGTGAGAAATAGATAAATACATGTGTGGCATGTGTTCACTTAGAAAAAAAATCCATCTGGAAATGTGAGTGTGGTAAGGACCAGTTCAGTTCAGTCACTCAGTTGTGTCCGACTTTTTGCGACCCCCTGAACTGCAGCACACCAGGCCTCCCTGTCCATTATCAACTCCAGTGCTTACCCAAACTCACGTCCATTGAGTCGGTGATGCCATCCAACCATCTCATCCTCTGTCATCCTCTTCTCCTCCTGTCCCAATCTTTTCCAGCATCAAGGTCTTTGCAAATGAGTCAGCTCTTCACATCGGTGGCCAAAGTACTGGAGTTTCAGCTTCAACATCAGTGCTTCCAGTGAACACCCAGGACTGATGTCTTTTAGGATGGGTTGGTTGGATCTCCTTGCAGTCCAACGGACTCTCAAGAGTATTCTCCAACACCACAGTTCAAAAGCATCAATTCTTCAGCACTCAGCTTTCTTTACAGACCAACTCTCATATCCACACATGACCACTGGAAAAACCATAGCCTTGACTAGACGGACCTTAGTCGGCAAAGTAATGTCTCTGCTTTTCAATATGCTATCTAGGTTGCTCATAACTTTCCTTCCAAGGAGTAAGCATCTTTTAATTTCATGGCTGAAATCACCATCTGCAGTGACATTGTTTCCACTGTTTCCCCATCTATTTCCCATGAAGTGATGGGACCAGATGCCATGATTTTAGCTTTCTGAATGTTGAGCTTTCAGCCAGCTTTTTCACTCTCCTCTTTCACCAAGAGGCTCTTTAGTTCTTCTTTGCTTTCTGTCTCAAGTGTGGTGTCATCTGCATATCTGAGGTTATTGATATTTCTCCCAGCAGTCTTGATTCCAGCTTGTGCTTCATCCAGCCCAGCATTTCTCATGATGTACTCTACATGTAAGTTAAATAAGCAGGGCGACAATATACAGCCTTGATGTGCTCCTTTTCCTATTTGGAACCAGTCTGTTGTTCCATGTCCAGTTCTAACTGTTGCTTCCTGACCTGCATACAGGTTTCTCAAGAGGTAGGTCAGGTGGTCTGGTATTCCCATCTCTTTCAGAATTTCCCACAGTTTGTTGTCATCCACACAGTCAAAGGCTTTGGTATAGTCAATAAAGCAGAAATAGATGTTTTTCTGGAACTCTCTTGCTTTTTCAATGATCCAACGGATGTTTGTAAGGATAAAGAGGAAAAACAGCATAAATTTCCTTGGACTTGATGGCTGCGTATGGTGACCATAACCTGTCTTTGTGAACAGAGTGTGTAAATAGGTCGGAGCTGTTTCTCAATTTCTCTAGACCTTCAGGAATCATGGAAGAAAAGAATAATATTCAGTTAGATCTATTCACGTAAGATATGACTACCAGTATTGTTAAAGGATGCAGCTCACGGACTATTTTGTGTGGATAATCCTAAATGAGTAAACTGAATAGGAAAAGTAAGAAAAATTCCTCCTTATTAACTTCGATAGGAATGGGTGTCTGGCAAAGCTCCGATTGCCTTGGACCTGGTTTTGGGCCAAAGAGACAAGCTGCTCTCTCAGGGAAAAGTTTGAGTTTGGAGAGACAGCCTTCCAACAGGCCTTTGCCCAGGTAGAGCTTGGCATCTTCTCCCGCCGCACCTGCCTGAGCTACAGATGGCCGCCTACACCTGCTTCCGGCCCCCGCGTCTGCTTCCGGCCCCCGAGTCTGCTTCCGGCCCCCGAGTCTACTTCCTGCCCCCGTGTCTACTTCCGGCCCCCGAGTCTACTTCCGGCCCCCGCGTCTACTTCCGGCCCCCGAGTCTACTTCCTGCCGGGGCTGAAGAGCCTCAGGGAGGGAGGAGATTGTACTGCGAAGAAGGACGCCCTGGCGCACCACTCATCCCTTGGATTTGCTGACCCCACGTGTTTTGGGGCCAGGTACTATTGACCCGGAGCCCCAGCGGGTCCTTTTGTGAACGTGGTGTATTGGGGGCTGCTCTCGGGAGACGGGGCAGGAATCAGAGCTGGAGTCCGGCCTCCAGCAGATCTCAGGGGAAGATGTCTGGAGTACCTGGGGTGGTGTTCCTTCAGGCAAGGGAGCCATCCTCTCATCCCTCTGTCAGTCAGAGCCAGGCTGGGACCTGGGACCCGGGACCCGTTGGTGCAGGGCCGGCAACTGGACAGACATCGCCTCCAGCAACAAAATACTAAGAAACCCGAAGGGACTAAATGTAACTGCCAGCGTGCTGCAGTTGGGCCAGATTATGAAAAATTAGATACAAAAAGAACAAAACCACAACTGTCAGTTGTGAAGAGCCAGGGCAAAGGCAGAGTACTGTCCTCAACAACATCAAAGGGGTGGGCAGGCACCTAAGCCACCCCTCACCCACTCTGAACCCACCCTTACCCGCGGCTCATATAGGAACCCTCCCAAACCCTCCCCCTCAGGGAGTGAGCAAGGGCCTCTGTTACTTGTTCTTCTTCCGCCTGCTGCAGCAGAGACCCCAGCAAAGCCTTGTCAGCATTTCTTATCTTGCCTGTGATCAGTTTCTAGTGATTGGGAAAGACCAAGGACCCTGGTTGGTAACCAGTCTGTCTTGGGCCTCTGCTCAGCAGGATGGAACGTGATCTCCGTGGGGTCAGCCGTGACCCCAGCAGTCACTGATCACAGAAGCTGGATGTGCCGTCCTGTGAGGGGACTGGGATGAGGCACCAGCAGCATTTGCTTCTTGTCTGCCTGAGTCCCAGAGGGACAGGAATCAGAGCTTTTAAAAGAACTCCCCAGAGCCCTTCCCCTAAGCAGCCCTGCTGGCCACAGCATTATTCACAGTGGCCCTAAGAATCATGCCAGGTCCCTTGAGTTCCTTCTCAGGGTATTCTGCTGATGTAGGGCAATGTCCACATGGTATTTGCAATGTTGAATAACATCTTCTCTCCTTGAAATACTCCATGCATCTTCCAGAAAAGCCATATTAACAAGTCTCAGAGAGCAGTGGAAGAGGTTATAAAAATAGATGTTAAATCATCTAACTTAAAGATTTTTTTAAAAAGAGTCCCATTTCATCAGCAGCTTTGAATAATAATCAATTCCATTTCAGCAAGTTCTTTAGAAATATTATTGCTACCAACAAGGGCCCTTGGCCTTGCCCGATCACTAGAAATTGATCAGAGACCAGACAAGAAATCCAGGCAAAGCTTTATTGGGGCCCCTGCTACACACAGAGGAATGAAAACAAGGAAGTTTTCCTTGCTTGCTCCCCTGAGGCAGGGAGCTGGTTCCTCACATGGCGGCAGGGTAAGGGTGTGTCCAGGAGTTGGGCTGGAGTGGTGGCTTACGTGGTCTCTCACCCCTTTGGCGGTGTTCAGGGCAGGGGACATGGATAGTATTCTGCTTTTGCCTCCCATCCCCTTCTTTTGCTCCCGGCTCTAGACAAGCAGCATTTGGGTTTTCAGTCTTTTTGTATCTTCTTGTCCATATTTCAGCCCAGCTGCACGTGCATGCAGTTATTTTTAATCCCTTCTAGTTTCTTTGCATCAATATTTTGGTGCTCCAGGAGATGTTTGTCCAGGGCACAAGCACTGCAGCAGAGGGTCCCAGGTCCCAGTCTGTCTCATTACGTGCATGTATGTTCTTTTCACTTATTTTCTTTATAAACAAAATGAAAATATCTCTGAGGCAACACGATCTTGCCCAGGGTTCTCAACCCTAGCCCCGTTTACATCTGGGATGGAAAACTGGAGGACGGATAACTGGAGGGACAGATAATGTTCTGGGCATTGTAGATGTTTCCCAGCATCCCTTCCCTCTGCCTACTAGAGGTTAGTGGCGTCCCTGCTCCACCACCATCCCCTCATGTGGCCGAATGTCCCCTAGACGGCAAAATTGCTCCTGGATGAGAACTGTCAAGAAGGCTGAAGAAACCCAGATGGCATTTGGAGTCCTGGTAGGACCAGTGGCTAACTCTGTGGCTTGACTTGGCACGTCCATCCATATGGGTCATCACTCTTATTTTCCTTCTGGACTAAAGTATTTCCAAAAGCATTCTTATGGGTACAGGAGTGACTGAAGGGCCATTTAATACCAATTAGGATGGGAAGCACAATTTAACTTCAAAAGATCTAAGAAAGATAGAGAAAAAACTAGTTGCTTCTAATTGGAAAAGATGCCACTCTTACTTCTCCCCTTTCAGCTTTTATTAAATATCCCCCGGGGAAAGCATGTTGGAAAGTTAAATAGGAATTTAAAATAACATTTTCTGAACACTTAAAACATGCATCAGACGCTGTTCTAAGAACTTTGTAGAGTTATTTACCATCTATCCTCAGTGTATAGATGACAATTCAGAAGCAGAGAGTGGTTAACTATTACCCCCAATTAGCAGGAAATGGTGGGGCTGGAATTTCCACTGAAGCAATCTATGGTACTGGAAAGTAGGAGAGTCGGGTCAGTTTCTAAAAAGACAGTTGGTGGCTTGGGAAGAGAAATACCCTAAGAGAAACAGCCACAAATAGTTGACCGCCTTTTGTTGGCCTGCCTGTGAAGTCCAGTCCTCAAGGCACAATTCTTCCTTGAATTAAGAGCTTATGCATTCTCAGTCACTCAGTTGCATCCCTTTGTGACCACAGGCTGTAGCCCACCAGGCTCCTCTGTCCATGGGATTTCCCAGGCAAGGATACTAGAGTGGGGTGCCATTTCCTTCTCCAGAGGATCTTCCCAAGCCAGGGATCAAACCCATGTCTCCCATGTTGTGTTGGCAGGCAGATTCTTTACCACTGAGCCACTGGGGAAGTGATTTACACATTTTAAATGGTTAAGAATTTCACAATAAATATAGCACTTTACCTTGAATGAAACCTGAAGTTTGCCTGTAGAAATGTGCTTTAGAATCATAATATTTTGTGAGCTACAGTAAAGTGGTAGAAAGAGGGTTTTTGTGAGGTCATTCAGAAAGGTGTAGGACACAGAGCCCCCAGGAGAAGGGAGTGGCTACCCACTCCAGTATTCCTGCCTGGAGAATTCCATGGACAGAGGAGCCTGGTAGGCTACAGTCCATGGGGTCTTAAAGAGTCAGACATGACTGAGCGACTAACATAGCATGCAAAACATTATCACTCATCGTGGTTTCACCCATACATGAATGGCAGATTTGCTGGATATAATTTTCCTGTGAACATTCAGAGAAACTGACTCGATCACAGTCAGATATTTATTGCATTAATAGGGCATGAAACAGAGTATTATGTTGCAATTTCCAGTTAACTAGGTACAAATTGTAGATACAAAACATTAGTCCTAGTACTTTCTTCTATTTATATCAAACACTTCACTGTATAATATGGTTGGATAAAATCATGTCCTGAATGTGTTTATTATATTTAATTATATTTAATGAATTAATTTTATATATACCCATTTTCAAAAAGATTTAAAAACCAATAAATACATTTACTAGTGAAATTTTAATGAATATCAGATCATTTTGTCACTGATAACTTGG
Organism: Aepyceros melampus; assembly: GCA_006408695.1. NCBI lineage: Eukaryota > Metazoa > Chordata > Mammalia > Artiodactyla > Bovidae > Aepyceros > Aepyceros melampus. The sequence goes on along the minus strand of SJXQ01011092.1, from coordinate 110,470 downwards.
GAAATACTTCTGAACTTGCAGTTACACCAAATTGTATGATTATTAATAATAATTATCACTGCATTGGTGAAAATTCAAAGTGTTGGAGAGTAGCCTCCATATAGTCAAAGGCTTAACAGAAAAAAAAAAAAAGAAGAAGAAAGAAATGTGCAGCGCTAGATGTGATGGGTGTGGCTCATAATACACACGACCTGAGGCGGCTGGTACAAGTGTGAAGTGTGTGTGTGTGTGTGTGTGTGTGTGAGAGAGAGAGAGAGAGAGAGAGAGAGAGAGAGTTCTGATATTCCTGCATGGCTGGGTCCAGCCAGGCACCATTTTCAGCATTCACCTAACACTTCATGTGGCTGAAATCACACATGCACAAACACAAAATTCCTGCTATGCTCAGACTGTTCCTTAGTGTATTGATAACACTGGAAACAACTCAAGTTTCAAAATAACTGTCAGAGCAGAACTGATGCCTCACAGATGTCACAGTGTCAACACGCCACACCAGAGAATGTCCAACTATTTTTCTTTGCAAAGTCTTGCTTTCTCCATAGAGTCTGTTGTTGCCACCAACAGCTACTCGACTGCCTCAATAGAAGCCTTGAGAGGATCTCCAAGTCCTGCTCTGTCACACGCTGCGTGGAATTAGACATCAGCGCTGGGCCTCGGAGTCACCCCCTCTTCACTGTGGGAACAGCTCACCTGCACGCCCAGCGCCTCTTGCCAGGACTCTCACGAGAGTCTCCCACCTGGTTCTCCTGCCTCGGTTCCCACCTCCCTACATCTCACCTTCTGTGTCACAGGGATCTTCCTTAGAGCAGGGATTTCTGAGATTGAAGGCACTGTCCCCCTCATCTGTATGAACTTGGGTAATTTACCTAAACTGTCTAGCCCTCAGCTTCCTCATCTAGAAAACGGGAATGGAATACATCTTGTGTCATAGGATTGTGATGAGAAGGAAATGTCTAAAGTGCTTCGCCAAGTGTCCACCTCGCAAAGCGTCCATATTGCAGATGCTCAGCGATTGGTTGTCCTGATCAAGGTCATCATTGCAGTTGTCAATAGCATCACCATCATCATCATTACGGCCTTCGTCAGGACATCATCATTGCTGGCGAGTTTCCCCACCCTGAAACACTGGACTTGGACTCTTCATGCCATTAACTTTAATTCAATGCAATGTAACACTCTTTGAGGGCCGACGGCACCCAAAGTAGTGTCAAGGGAGATCTCAGTGAAACCTGAGTGGCACCTCCAAAGCTAACAAAATATCATATTAATACCTCCACTTTAAAGTGACTGTCAGGATGGCTATGAATAAAGTGCAAAGGGAGTATTTAAAAAGGAAAATTCTAACAGAGGATTTGGGAGGTCTTTGGGGGGAAGATCAGATTTGATTGGCCTCTGAAGAATGGGAGACGCCTTTAGAGGCAGTAATGAGGAATAAGGTCTATTTTAGAGCCATGTGGGGGTTGGATGTGGCTGGAGGAAGAGAGCTTTGTCTGTTGCAGTGAAATGTGTGTAGGGAGTGAGGAGTTGGGTAAGACCTGAGTTACTGATGGGTTGGTGAGAGGTGAGCGGTCTAGAGTCCTGCCACTCTACTTTGAAAGAAAGTTCTTATCCATTCATTTGTCTCCACATGCACCATCCAGCCCAGGACACATCACTCCCATGGAACACTGCAAAGGACTGTGGACCCTTCCTGCTTCAGCTTTTGCCGTTAGCGCCCAGCTCACATGCTTTTCTGTGTTGATCAAAGTAGAAATCATGCTCTCTCTTCCATCATTGCTCTTATAATAAACTTAAACCCCTTTCTGTTGCCTGTACAACGTCCCTCCATCTTGCCTTCACTGTAACACATCTGACTGAACCACACCTCCCGTCCCAACCCTATGACTGTGTCCCTGGAACAGGAGAAGGTTGTCACCTCCTCTGGGCTTTACTTAGGCCGTAGGCAACATTGAACTTCTCTGATGGCTCAGAAGAAAGGAACTTGCCTGCAATGCAGGAGACCTGGGTTCAATCCCTGGTTTGGGAAGATGCCTTGGAGAAGGGAATGGCAACCCACTCCAGTATTCTTGCCTGGAAAATTCCATGGACAGAGCAGCCTGGTGGGCTACAGTCCATGGGGTCACAAAGAGTCAGACCGGACTGAGCCACTAACACACTGGTCTTTACCTTCCTGTTTTTCTGGCTAAGGTTCTTCCTCTTTCTTTGGATGGTTACCTCCTCATCATTCAGGACTCAACACAGGGCTTCCCAGGTTGCTCAGTGGTAAAGAATCCACTTGATGCAGGAGACACGAGTTCGATTCCTGATTCAGGAAGATCCCACATGCCAAGGGGCAGCAAAGCCCGTGCACCACAACTCCTGAGCCTGTGCCCTAAGGCCTGGGAGCCCCAACTGCTGAAGCCCGAGGGCCGAGGGCCTGTGCTCCACAGTGAGAGGCCACCGCACTGAGAAGCCCGCACGTGGCAGCAAAGAGTAGCCCCAGCTCACTGCACCTAGAGAAAAGCCCACACGGCAAGGAAGACCCAGCACAACCAAATGTCAATCAATAAATACATACATAAAATTATATATAAAAAAGACTCAACACAATGACTCTTTTTCAGAGAAACTCCTCCCAACAAACCTTTTCAAAAGACACCACCCTAACCACAATCTCAAACGTCACCTTGGCTAACCTGTCCACAGATCCATCACTTTCTATGCCATCTGGGCACAAGCTCCCCCCATCCAGTTGCCTGTGGTATCTGCGGTGCCCAAGATACCACCCATGCAGAGTACAGTCATCCCTTGAAATCCACCAGTTCTGCATCCATGGATTCAACCAAGCACACGTCAAAAACATTCAGAAAAAAAAATCCAGGAAGTTCCAAAAAAGAATAACTCACCTTTGCCACATGCAGGAAACAATTTACAGAGGTTTCTGCTGTGCTGTTGTCTGCTATAAGTAGCACAGAGTGATTTAAAGCGTCCGGGAGGGTGTGCAGAGGTTAGTATAAGGGCCTTGGACATCCAAGGACTTTGGGCCCTATGGAGGTCCTGGGCCCAATCCCCTGGGGATGCTGGGGGGAGACTACGTGCTGAGAGGTTCTAGGATCAGGACAATCTAGCCAGACGGATAGGAGAGGCCCCACATGACTGACCGGGAAGTCCAGGCTTTGCCCTGTGACGGTGGGGACTTTCTGAGCAGGTGTGTTTTATCTTCCTTCTCAGCTTCTCCTTGACCTACCTCAGCCCCACAGACCTAAATCTCGAGGCTCGGCTCTGGTCCCACCTTATCATGGTGATGAACGTTGGCCACATCAGCTGATGGACTCTGTCTTCTCTCCTCTGCATCCTGAGGTCATTTTTATTATTTACGTCTTTTCTGGCACAATTCATGTTGCAGAGAATTGCTGAGTGTCTTTCCATCTGTAGATGTTTATCATCACAGATAGACTTCTAGCTCCTTGAAGAACTCTAGGTGCGATCCAAGTCCTGTAGCTCTTAGCATGCCTCTTGTGGGTTTGAGGTGTTCCCATGTTTTCCAAACCAGTTGCCACCAGGACTGCCTTGCAATAATGAATCCCCAGAGGTAATGGTGTTAAATTGACCTAGTGGGCCACCTACTCCCTTCGAAGCGAGCCTCCAGCCTGGGAGCAGCCCGAGTTGGAGCTGACGGAGCCGGCTCTCACCAGTCCTGCGTCCTCCCATCTTACACCATCGTGAAGCAAAGGAAACCCAGCCTGGGGCAGCTGAGCCACCAGAAACATCAGCACCACATTTCGTTCCGTGAAATCACTCCCAGCCTGACTCAACCCCAAAGCGTTTCTGAAAATGCGTTTGGCATCAGCAACTGAATTCTGGTCTCTGGGATGTGCTTGCCACACGGATGTAACTTGCAAACAGCACGCAGGAGAGACCAACTCAAGAGAGGCTGTTTATCCCGAGAACCTGGGGGATACTCTGTCTGGGTCATGTAGGTCAGGCAGGGTCAGGCTTCCTGTCTCCAGACCATGGAGGGATGGATCCAGGGCAGGGTGGCCTTAACAAGGGTGAGGAGGCCAAGGGCGGGGGGGAGAGCGGGCTGGTCAGGGCCCAAGGGCAATGTCCTCGCCCAGAACTTGCTTACAACTGCTTCCCAACACAATAGAAGCTGCTTGGCTGACAGCTGGCAAAAGTCACTAATCTCTGGCTCCTAGAGGAACTGGACTCAGTGGACATGAATTTGAGCAAACTCTGAGAGACGGTGGAGGTCAGAGGAGCCTGGCGTGCTGCAGCCCGTGAACACGACGAAGCAACGCAACAACTCAGCAACAACTAGCTGCTAACTGGGGTAAACCAGCGCTTAGACCATGAGTAACCAGGCCCTGAAATGTGACGGGGAAAGAGGCCTGGGCCTCATTTCCCCCTCCCATTGGAGACGGAATGTGGGTCACCCCGTGACAGACAGGCGCTTTGTAGGTACCCACCCGGCGTCACTGCCCTGGCTGAGATGGTTCTGTGCTGTGTACTCCAGAGTCTGCGGGGCGCTGAGCCCCAGGAGTCGGCCCAGGACCCGGGTGGATGATGACGCAGCCTCTTCGGGTGGCTCTCCCCTCCCCACTCCCACCCCCCAACCTTGCTTCCAGCCGTCACCGCTCCAGTAAACCATCCAAACTCCATCTCTCTCGCTCCGCAGAGCAGAAGGACAGAATCTGGCCACGGAAACATTTTTAAGTGCTGGGTTTGCTGCATCTCCTTTGTGCTGTTCAGACTTCTCTTGTCTGAAACACAGGCTCCAGGGCGCTTGGGGTCTCTCGTTGCCCCCATGGAATGTGGGACCTTAGTTCCTAGATCAGGGACCAAACCCACATCCTCTGCATTGGAAGGCAGACTCTTAACCACTGGACCACCAGGGAGGTCCCAGCGGAAACTTTTTAAGAGGCAGAGGGGGCGTTTCAGACATTTATTGGCGTCTTCACAGGAGGCAGGTTCTCTGCCTGGCGCCTGCCCTGTCTGCCTGCATCACAACATTCACCCCGCGGTGAGGTGGCTCCAGCCCTGCTCAGACCGAATGTTCCTGAAGCAATTACCAACTGCATAGGTGGCAGCCAGTGGACAAATGAACCCTTCACCCCTCAGAGACACAGCTTTCAGGCGCATCTGGCCCAGTTTCCCAAAGGTTCCCCCAGATCCGCGTCTCCTGTGCGCACGGTGGTAGCCTGACCTCAGGGCACACCTGAGCACTGCCTTCTCCTCCCCACCCTGGAGCTTCTGAACCCCTGCCAGCACCTCCTGAGACCACACACAGTCCACATCCGAATTCTTGCCGCAGGATCTGCTTCTGGGGAGGCCGGCACAGGACCATGTATGCATTTCATTGGATGCCAGCAGAGAACAGCTGCGTCCAGTAATGGAGTGATGATCATGATCGCTTACTCTTCCAAGGGTTTTATGTGAGTGAGCTCACTTCATCCTCGGGTTACCATAACGATCGGAGTGTTATTATCTCTATCACATCAGAGATGAGGAAAGCAAGACATAAACCATCTTATCCTTGGTCACCCACCTGCTTACAGAGGAACCAGGATTCTAGGCCTGGGCACAAGAGTCAGTGCTAATTTTCATACAAAGAATCAAGGTTCAGAGAAGTTAATTAACTTGCCAAAGGTCACACAGATGGTAAGTGACAAGCCGGAGATCAGAACCCCGCGTCTGTCTGCAGCTATTGCACGTTGCCTGCTATAATTAAGAAAATTCCCCTGGAGGTCTCTGAATGCATTCAGCCTGGTTCTCTGAAGGGTCAAGGCTGGAAATGTCACCTAGAGCCCCATTCAGAGGTGGTCAGCATCACTCCACCACACAATACCGTGCTGAGAGGGAAATAAACCTATAGGGTAGAACAGGAGGAACCTCCAAGCCACCGTGTAGCCCAACCCTGTCTGTGCTCCAACCTGGATGTTTTTCAAAATGTGAAATTCCTTAACAAGAAAAAAAAGGAAAGATTTTGCTTTTAAAGTTTCTGATCCTTGATCCTACCAGCAAAAATGCTGTTTGATGAATTATTGTTCTTCAGAAGAACGGGGAGACAGAGTAAGGTTTGGGCTTTAAGAAAACATCAAAGCCTTCTTTGAAAAACATCAAAGGGCTTCAGCATCCTTCTCTGTATCTCCTCTAAATCACTGACCACATCTCTAAGGAGGAAGCACTTGAGAGGCATAGCCCACTGGCACTGGCTGTTATGGCACTTCTCAGCTGTGTGAACTTAGGCAAACCACTTCACCACTCTGAGCCTGACTTTTCACAAAAAGGAGGGTCGTAATAGTGAAACAGAGGCAGACCCTATGAGGCCTTCCCAGGATAGACCCTCATATCCTCTGCCTGCCTCTTATTTGCAGAAAAGCTGCAGTCTGCTAGGCCTCTGCTGAGTCACAAAAGCCTGGCTCAAGAATTAATGAATGATCAGGTGGTAATAAAAAATAGCACTGGGGTATCAGTAAAATTGATGACAGTTTAAACTATAGATCAGACATATAGCAGTCACAGAATCGTGAGTTCCTCCCTGAAGGACATGGATAACCGTGTCTGACACACACTCCTGAGTTGTCTCACAGACACAAAAATCCACAGCAGATGGAAGAAGCTGACCACATGATGACTATGAGCACACAGCCCGAAGACCTACTGGAGCCTGAAGTTGATGATAATTTAACTCCCTGTGACACTGCCCTGTAACCTCACCATCAACCAATCAGGAAATTGACCACATACCCTGTGACTTTCCTGCCTCCTCCAGCCTTTAAAAAACCTTGCCTGAAACCCATGGGGTGGGAGAGGGGATCTTGAGAAGTCACCCATACTCCTCCTTGACTCCTGTAGTAAACACCGCACTTTCCTTCTTCACAGCCCCATGTCAGTAGGTTGGCTTTCCTGCATGTGGGTGGGCAGACCCAAATGTGGTTGTGTTACAACAGTGCTGGCTATGCCAGCCTCAGGTGGGATCGTGACAGGGCAGGACCTACAAAAGATGTTGCAAGCACTAAGATGCTAGGGAATTGCAACATTGCAAAGTACGTTGTATATATGTCTCTTAATTCTCGTTTCCCTAGTGGCCTGGAGGACAGAGAATCTGCCTGCACTGCAGGAGACCCAGGTTCTACCAATATTAATATAACGAATATTCAGCGAGTACATAGGAAGGGCCGAACAATGCTCTAGGCTCTGACGACAGGGAGTAAATAAAACAATTTCTTACACACATCCTGCGGCTGCTGCTAAGTCGCTTCAGTCGTGTCCGACTCTGTGCGACCCCGTGGACAGCAGCCCACCAGGCTCCCCCGTCCCTGGGATTCTCCACACTGGAGTAGGGTTGCCATTTCCTTCTCCAATGCATGAAAGTGAAAAGTGAAAGGGAAGTCGCTCAGTTGAGTCCGACTCTTCACGACCCCACAGACTGCAGCCCACCAGGCTCCCCCGTCCATTGGGTTTTCCAGGCAAGGGTACTGGAGTGAGATGCCATCGCCTTCTCTGACCACACACCCTAGTATGGACAAAATAAGCCAAAATTTAATTTATTAGAGGTGATAAGTCCTGAGGGGAAAAGAAAAGAAGGGAAGAGAACTGGAGGGCCATTTCCAATTTTAGACAGAGTGGCTAGTAAAGACCTCCCTGAGAAGGTGTCATTTGGGTAAAAACTTGAGGAGCTGAGAGTTCAGACCTTGAAGGAATCATTCAAAGTGGTCAGGCAGCCTGGGGTTTCAAGAAACACACTTTGCTAAACGCTAACTGGTGACCAGCCAAGCTCGCCTTGGCAACAAGGAGAGTCTGGGTCAGGAGAAAGAAAAGTGGCCTCAGCTGGCCCTGATTCTGAGACTTGCTACTGTAACTTACAGGGGTCTAGGATGTGTGTGTATGCTAAGTTGCTTCAGTCGTGTCCAATTCAGTGTGACCCCACGGACTACAGCCTGCCAGGCTCCTCTGTCCTTGGAATTCTCCTGGCAAGACTACTGGAGTGGGTTTCCATGTCCTTCTCCAGGGGATCTTCCCAACCCAGGGCTTGAACCCAGGTCTCCTGCATTGCAGGCAGATTTTTTTACTGCTGAGCCACAGGGAAGCCTGGGATTCAGGACCCAATCCCCCAGATATTATATCCCCAGCATATTAATATCTTCAGCTGAAGGACTGTTTTTTTAATGGCAGAAGCCAAAATATCACTCTGACCCCACCCCTTGCCCTTCTTCTGGGGAAGCAGGAGATAAATCTGCCCGTGGAAGGTGCCCCCTGAACCAGAAAGGAGGCCGGCGTTCTCATCCCCTGAGCCAGGGGATTAGGCGCAGCAACAGATGCACAAACAGACCTTGTGCACTCGCCCTTTTCCTCCCAGTTCCCTCTCGGCTTCCTACTCCCAGCCCGACCCTTCTTGCAGTTCTTTACGAATTTATTGTTTCTTTGTCTTCCTGCTCTAGTTATTCCTCCGGGTCTCCCTTGCCTGTGAAGGTTCCCGTGTACATGTGGATGTTCAAGCAAATGTGTATGTTTTTCTCCTAATCTGTCTTTGTGAGTTTAGTTTTCAGACCCAGCCAGGGACCCTAAGAGAAGGGAGCGAAGCGATCTCCTCCCTTACATAAGCCGCTTGCATATCTGGAACCTCAGTTTCTCATCCCCTGAGCCAGGGGATTAGGCGCAGCAACAGATGCACAAACAGACCTCTTGCACTCGCCCTTTTCCTCCCAGTTCCCTCTCGGCTTCCTACTCCCAGCCCGACCCTTCTTGCAGTTCTTTACAAATTTATTGTTTCTTTGTCTTCCTGCTCTAGTTATTCCTCCGGGTCTCCCTTGCCTGTGAAGGTTCCCGTGTACATGTGGATGTTCAAGCAAATGTGTATGTTTTTCTCCTAATCTGTCTTTGTGAGTTTAGTTTTCAGACCCAGCCAGGGACCCTAAGAGAAGGGAGCGAAGCGATCTCCTCCCTTACATAAGCCGCTTGCATATCTGGAACCTCAGTTTGAGAAACTGGAGAAAATGACCGAAAAATCTGGCATGAAGCTGGCAGCCCGAGAGACCCCTTCTGCAAGACTGGCTACCACCGCAGACTCTTGAACTTCTACTAGGGCTGAGATCAGCACATGGAGGAGAGGGGCTTGTGGCGCTGGCGAATCTCCCCAGTACTGTCTGCACAGGGAAGCCGTGCGCTTTCCAGCAAGCTCCTCCTGACCTGAGAAAGTGGGCAGTGACCCCAGTGCTTTGGAACTGTGACCAACTCTGTCGCCCCTCATGGCATCACAGAGCCACAAGGAGGGCAGCATGTCAGTATGTCAGGGTGTCAGAAACGACCTCAAATGGTGAAGCTGGTCCAGATCACATCTGGGACCCTGGAGGGTCACTTGGATGCAGAGCCTTCATCTGCAGGAGCTCTGCTGGGCTGCATTTTGCACGTGGACATCAGGAAGCAGAGCCTTCCCAATGTTTTGTGGCAGCCTGGATGGGAGGGGAGTTTGGGGGAGAAAGGATATGTGCGTGTGTATGGCTGAGTCCCTTTGCTGTTCACTCGAAACTGTCATAACACATTGTTAATCGGGTATACTCCAGTACAAAATAAAAAGTGTAAATTAAAAAAAACAAGAGACAGAGTCTTGAGCAGAAGTCCCAGGTAAAGCCTTCAGCCTGAGTTTGACTTTAAGTGTTGGGCACACATTGCTATGCTCAGCTTGTTTTGAAGCAAGAAGAGGAGGGTGGAAGGGCCTCAGCTGCTCTGAGGTGTGTCCTTGGGGTTCAGAGATGAGATAAGAGACTCACAGGCTGAGAGCAGGACCAGGCTTCTCATCCCACGCATGTCTCTCTAGAAACCTCCAGCCAGAAGGCTTCAGGGTTTCTCTCTGTACCCTGGGGACTCATACCCTCATCTCTGATGAAAATTTTTCTTGAGGATAAACCATTTGTGTTGTAAGTAATCATTATGTTACTTAAAGTGGGTTCTTTTCCTAATCAGTTAGGTGCAGACACAAAATAACTCAAGAGTTGTAAGAAAGAGAGAGACATTTATTACACTTGCGGATCTTAGAGAGGGGGGCACAGCTCACCACTCAGGGACCACATAGGACGAAGGACGGATTTGGGGCAGCACCGGTGAGCAGCTTCCCTGGAGGCTCAGACAGTAAAGAATCCGCCTGCAATGCAGGAGACACGGGCCGGGAAGATCCCCTGGAGGAGGACATGGCAACCCACTCCAGTATTCTTGCCCAGAGAATCCCATGGACAGAGGAGCCTGGTGGGCTGTGGTCCATGGGGTCACAAAGAGTCAGACACGACTGAGTAGCTTTCACTTCACTTCATTGAGCAGCAGCTTGAAGCACAATCTTAGTTCCTTGACCAGGGATCAAACCTGGTCACAGCAGTGAGAATGCCAAATCCTAACCACTAGACCACGAGGGCCAGAGTCTAGAGTCCTCGGCCCCAGCTCTTGTCTGCATTGAAAAAAATATTGTCAAGGAGACAGCAAGTAGACAGGAAAGTAAGGTGTTTATCAGAAAAGAATGTGGCGGATGCGCGGGTGAGCTCAGACAGGTGTGCCCTGGGGACGTTTAAGTCATGTATACGGGGTGGTCTTTGTTCCCCTCCGGCCAACCACCTTACTTTTTCTTTGACTCAGGGCCCTCCTCTTCATGCATGCACATCCTTTAGCAAGATGGATTTCTGCCCAAGGGCCTTTGGAAAGTTATTAATGGCAGAACTGCTGTGGTCTGGCGGCCGCTCCCTTTTTTGACCCCCAGGGAGACTTGCTGGGCAGGTGCAGTGGAGGTCTCCCCTTGCCATTGTTGCTTAGTCACTAAGTCGTGCCCGACTCCTTGGGTGTGACCCCATGGACTGTTGCCCGCCAGGCTCCTCTGTCCCTGGGATTCTCTGGGCAAGAATACTGGAGGGAGTTGCCATGCCCTCCTCCAGGGGGTCTTTCTGACCCAGGGATCCAACCTGTGTCTCATGTCTCCTGCATTGGCAAGTGGGTTCTTTACCACTGTGCCACCAGGGAAGCCCGTCCCAGCCCTTACTTTTATCTTAAAGCGTCCACAGGAGACAAAGCTCAGTGATTTACTCCTGTTGCTGTTGTTATTTCTACTTCAGAGTACAATCAGGAGGCTGGTTATAACTGTCTACACTGGTGCCTATCTCTTGCCTGGCTCAGGACCAGGAGCCAACTCCACCAAACAGGCGGGAAGCCTAGAGAGAGTGAGAACCCAGAGCACCTGCCTGTCCGGGAGCTCAGGGAGGAGAGCAAGGGACAAGCACATCAGGGGGTGTCTCTGGTGCATCTGAATGGCACCAGGTCACAGCAGGGGAGAGCAAGAAGGCGAACTCATGGCAGGGACTCGCCTTCCAACACCTACGTACCTGGTCACCTGGAAGAGGTGCTCACAGCCTGCCTGAGGACGTGTGGAAGTGCCAGGAAAAGAGAAACAATCTCCTTAACAATTTACAACACAGCATCCTTAAGGAGAAGGCGTTGTTCGCATCTCCCTGAGCTGGACGTCCCACCAGGACAAGGGCCATCAAGCAGAAACATTCCAGGTCCTGCTGGCAAGCTAAAAATCTCTCTGTTCAGATTTCTATTTCATGCATAAATGAATCAGGCCCTGGGGGCCCCTTCTGGGTCACCACAACAATCAGTATTTTTACCAGCCTTCTGTCCATCTCATCTGTACTGCTCATCGGATTCTTGCTAGTCAATCTGTTTTCCCCAATCTAGAAACTATTTTCAGCTAAAGGTAGATTAAGGAGGTGTTTTAAATTTTTTTAAATTAAAAAATATTTAGATTAATATCCAGTGCTTCTTTAAGTTAGTTATGGATTAATGAGCATGAACGGTCGCTGACACTAGGCAAGCCCAGTATTAAGTGTGCTGCTTACCTTTTCCCCACTTAATCATATCTCTATGAGGTCAGAAGTATGAGAGAAAGTGGATATTTTAAAGGAGAAACCTGGGGCTCTGAGAGGTAAAGAGCCCCCCGAGGTTACACAGCAAGAAAGGAGCCAGGCCAGCCCCCATGTGCTGGTTTTCGACTCCCTGATCTAGCTGCAAAGCTGTACTAGTTAACTATTTCTGCATGAACATTATTCCCAAACTCAGCAGCTTAAGATAACAAACTTTGATGACCTCACTCACCTTCTCAGGGCTAGGAGCCAGGGAGACTCAGCTGGGTGGTGCTGGTGGACGTGGTCTCCCTAGACATTGCGGCCAGGAGGTTTCCTGGGGCTGTGGTCACCCGCTCCTTCCCTGGATTAGAAGATCCCAGCCCACCCACCCAATGCCGGTAGGAATTCCACTGTCTTACCACGTGGGCCTGCCCGCGGGGCCGCTGACAAGGTGCCATCTGGCTTCCTCTGAGTGAACCGTCCGAGGGAGAAGTTGGCCAAGACGAAAGCTCTAGGGCATGTCTGAGTGAATCTCAGACGTGACAGGCACTTCTTCCGTTAAGATGCGATTGGCCTCGATCAGCCCCTGTGGAACATGAGGACACGGGCCAGCTGCGGGCTCGTGGGAAGCCTTGGATGTGGAATTTCATTGTTGTTGTTTATTGGGCTAAGTTGTAGCCCACCAGGCTCCTCTGCCCATGAGATTTTCCATGGGGAAGCCTGTGGGACTTCATCACCCGCCAGCGTTTGATGTCAGCACCTGATAGGGACCCGGCAGCCCCCGTGGTTCCAGGAAATAGGAAAGGAGGCGTGCTATCTAAAATTCTCTCTTTTAACATCGTTCAGAGTGCCTCAGGTAACATGTGAACGTTGACAGCAGCTAACTCTTCTTAGGAAACACACTTTTTTTTTTTTTACTGAGATCCTTGATGAGTTATAATTTACATATCATAAAACTCACTCATTTACATGCATAATTCAATGTTTCTTTTGTAGTTCATTACACTTAAGGAGTTTTGTCACTGGCACTACAGTTCAGTTTTAGAAAATTCCATGCCCACCCCAGCTCCAAAAGCACCCATTTGTGGTCAGTGCTGTTCCTGTGCTCAACCCCAGGGTGATCTGCTTTCTGTTGCTGGAGTTGCCTTTTCCTAACTCAGATGGTTCAGAATCCACCTGCAGTGCAGGAGCCGCAGGTTTGATTCCTGGGTCAGGAAGATGCCCTGGAGGAGGGCACGGCAGCCCACTCCAGTATTCTTGCCTGGAGAATCCCATGGACAGAGGAGCCTGGCGGGCTGCAGTCCATGGGGTCGCAAAGATTTGGACACGACTGAGCGACTAACACACATGCAACATACAAATAGATGGAGTCGTGTAACGTATATTCTTCCCCACCTGACTCTCTTGTTTACTCAGCATATTTTTGACCCTCAAATACCTTCAATCCCTTTCCAGCTATATTACTTTACTTTTATTGGAGTATAGTTGGTGTACAATGTGTCAGTTTCAGGTGTACAGCAGAGCAATTCAGTTATACAGAAACATATATCCACTCTTTTTCAGATTCTCTCCCCATATAGTTTATTTCAGAATATTGAGTTGGATTCCCTGTGTTATACAGTAGGTCCTTGTTGATTATCTGTCTTATATATAGTAGGTGTGTATCTGTTAATCTCAGACTCCTAACTTATTCCTCTCCCCACTACATTTCCCCTTTGGTAACCATAATTTTTTTTTTAATCTGTGAATCTGTTTCTGTCTTTTAAATAAGTTTATTTGTGTCACTCACCCATTTTTGACAGGAGACAGAAAGAGATAGAGAGCTTGCTTTTCCAGATTCCCTGGACACAGACTCACCATCAGATTTTGTAGTTTTTCTCATAACGTGGGGACATAATCCAGCTCAGGAACTAAGAAAATGTGATGGTGAAGGAAAGGGAGAAATGAACCGTAATGGCAATACACATTTGTCTGCAAAGGCTCCAAGCCTATAAAGGGAAACCAGCAGGTTTCTGAAGAGTGTGAAAGCCTTTGAGCACATCTGGCAAACTTCTCACCTAGGAGGATGGAGGTGAAGGTGGAAAGGGACGGGCCTGGTGATGCAGAATCTTGTGAGTGAGGCCATCACCACATGGCTCCAAAGGGGCCTTCAGAGCCGCCAGTGGTAAGGGTGCCTCAATCAGGGGAACCCTTTAGGAGTGAGAGGAAGATCTTTTAAAGGTTTGGGGGAAGAAAAGTTGCCCTTGGAGGACATCTTTCTGGCTATATTATGAGGGCCAAATTGATGGGGACTGGGACTGTTGGCCAGAAGCCTAGGTAGAAGAAAACTGCCACAGCCCAGGTAACAGGTGACACGGCCCAGGTGACGGGTGACACAGCCCAGGTGATGGGTGACACAGCCCAGGTGACGGGTGACACTGCTGTGCGAGGAGCATTTTCCTTGACCTCAGGCTGTACTACTTCATTGCTGCTTCAGAAACAAGTTTAACTGCTACAGAGGGATCCCTGCCCTCGTCCCAAGGGGTTGGTGGTCTTCACAGCAATTTGCTATCCTAGAAGTGATGCTATCCATCTTACTCTCTCTGATCCAAATGAACATCACAGCTGGCAGCCACAGCAGAAAATGGCTAATGAAGTAGCTCACACCACGGTGTAAATGGCTTTGAATAGGTTTAGCTGTCTCGCACAAAGCAAAAACATTAATCCAAAGAAATGAATATCTTATGTGGAGTTTCAGATCCACAGGACTTTAGTTTGAAACGGAAAATACATCTTTTTCTTTTCTGTGTGTGTGTATGCTCAGTTGCTTCAGTCGTGTTCAATTTTGCGACCCCATGGATTGTAGCTCCTCTGTCCATGCAATTTCCCAGGCAAGAACACTGGGGTGGGTTGCCATGCCCTCCTCCAGGAGTCTTTCCTGCCCAGGGATCAAACCCATGTCTTCTGAGTCTACTGCGTTGCTGGTGGATTCTTTACCACTGAGTCACTGGGAAAGCCCTTCCTTTCTGTTTATGTGTGCTAAATCACTTCAGTAGTTTCCAACTCTGTGTGACCCTATGGACTTCAGCCTGCCAGGCTCCTCCGTCCATAGCATTTTCCAGGTAAAAATACTGAAGTGGGTTGCCATGCCCTCCTCTACGGGATCTTTCAGACCCAGGGATCGAACCTGTGTCTCTTATAGTTCCTGCATTGGCAGGAGGGTTCTTTACCAGGAACACCACCTGGGAAACCCTCCTTTCTGTAAGGCTACTCTAAATCAACAGAAACCAACGCATCAAGTTCCGTTGATTGGCTAAGAGATGGTCTATACAAGATACTCCCGAAAGGATCACAGGCAGTGTATTTTAAGACCAACCATAGTGCCCACTAAGTCCTGGGATAAAACCCTCTCCTATTTCAGAGAATGATCACATCCATATCAGAATGAAAGCTTCTCATTTGATGATACTTTACACTGAATGTACACTGCAAATAGCAGCAGAAATAAATGAAAGCTTTGTGAAAGAGCAAAATATTTTCATGTAACTTTGTTAGTGGTGGACTAGTGATGTAATTTGACATTTTATATGGAAATCCAAACATGTTATCTGAATAGAAAGATGGAAGGGAACTGGAGAAAGTGACAAACCTTTTAGGAATGAGAGAGGACTTATGGAGTTCACTATTTTGAGAAAACAGTGGTTTTTCTTTCTCTCAGTTTAAAATATGTCAATTTCCTTTGAGTCGGTCCCTGTTGACAAATTTCCTGCTTGAACATTTCCTACTTGTTGATTCAATTTTGAACCTTTCTTACTTGAAAAGATTGCACAGAGTGTTTCTAATTAGGTTTAAAATACTTCTTAGTTCTGAAATGAAAGGCCATTAGATGTTGAAAATTGTATCTATTCAGAACCCAGTAGACCTGTTTCCTTTAACTTTTGGAAGGAGAGTAGCTAAACATATAGCTGTGTTATAGTCCACTACATAGAAGAATATAATTTAATGATATGGGCTAAGGAACACATTTTTCCCCACCAAGTTATGTTTTTCTGGCTCAGAATTACCTTCTTTGACACAGAACTTGTTTTTCTCAGTCAAATCATAGACTCCTAAGACAAAAAGGAGCTTACACATATATCTATCCCATGGCAGGGCTTCTCAGGTGGCTCAGATGGTAAAGAATCCACCTGCCATGCAGGAGACCCAGGTTCAACCCCTGGGTCAGGAAGATCCCCTGGAGGAGGAAATGGCAACTCACTCCAGTATTCTTGCCAGGAAAATTCCAGGGACAGAGGAGCCTGTGGGCTATGGTCCATTGGGTTGCAAAGAGTCGGATACGTCTGAGTGACTAACACACTCTCAAAGATCCAGAGAGCGCTGCCCTTTCAACTCACAATTTTTTCCTTAGCTTACACAGGTGCACAAAACAAATGTTCTCTGAAGGCAGGGGGTTTCCTTCTGATGTTCTGTTCACTAAAGTGCCTGGTACCGTATGAAGCACAGTAGAAATTCCACGATCATTCATTGACTCATTAAGTTTAAATGCTAAATCCTCTTTTTTGAGAGAAAAGAGTACACATCACAGATGCCAAAAAAAAGGTCTATCATACCAACATCCTAGGCCATAGAATAAGTTTCACTTTATACCAATTACAGTCATGGAGTTCTTGTGTGGGTTCTTATAAGCATCATAGCTGATGCATTGCCTTAGAACGCATAGGCTGAAAGGGTCACTTGCAGCCCACACCCCAGGGAAAAATACTTTATTGTCCAGGTCCAGGGTGTGGCAGCCAGCGGACACAAAGCAGTGAGCTGCCCTGGGTTGGTGCAGGATCCAAGGGGCTAGCTCCCGAGCCTCTGCTCATGCCCCATCTGGCCTGATCCCACTGTGGCTGGAGAAACCTTGAAGAAGAGCAGGAAGCTTGCTGTTCTTTCCATGGAGTGGCTGGTGGGACAACCTTGCTTCCAATCCCCTCCCTCATTCAACCTAAACCTCATCCTTGCTTAGACAAGGTCTCTTCTCCTAACTATATAAGAAAGGGAAAATTCATGTTTTGTGCATAGAGAGGAAAGCAATTTAAATACTGCATGAGGTCTCATTTTACAAATTAAATCTCTTATAGCTGAGTCAAGTGATGCTTGAATTTGACCACTTAGAAGCTGAGTGTCAATGGTAGTGAGTTTTGTCTCCAAGTCAGTGGTTCAAACCCCTTGGCTGTTTATCAAGGTCATGGGAAGTGGAGGGGTGCTTTCAATGATACTAAGGTCTGCACCCATGCAACCACAGATAATGAGTTTAGCTCACAGTGGGGCTCAGCCATGTGCATTTCTTTAGAAAAGATCCCCAGAGAATTGTGATGAGCGTTCAGAGTTGGGAACCATCATTTCAAAATAGCACCATGGGGATAGTGCTTAATTGCTCAGTTGTGTCTGACTCTTTGCAACTCTGTGGACTGTAGCCTGCCAGGCTACTCTGTCCATGGGGATTCTCCAAGCAAGGATACTGGAGTGGGTTGCCATTCCCTTCTCCAGGGGATTTTCCCAACCCAGAGATCAAATCTGCATCTCCTGCACTGCAGGCAGTTTCTTTACCATCTGAGCCACCAGGGAAACGCATGAGTCTTTGGACACTAAACAGAGAAAGTACACAGAGCAGAACAACAACAAAAAAAAAGAATAGGGTTGGGCCAAATGGAGACATAGTAGGAAATGTTTTGAGAATCCAACAAAGGAAATTACACTTGGTAGAGGAAGGCACTGTTGGAGTTCATTCAGAGGGATGCCTTGATGGCACCTGGAGCAAGAGGTGGGTTGAGTGGGCTGAGAGGGCTGCAGGGATAATTGGAACAGGTATCATTACAGGACTTTGGGCAATGAGATCCCATTTTGGATGGGAAAAATTCTTTAATTTAAAAAATTTTTATTATAGTTAATCCAAAATGTTGTGTTTGTTTCAGGCATATAGCAAAGTGAGTCATCTACACATATACACATGTCCCTCCTTCTAGATTTTTTTTTTCCATATAGGTCATTACAGAGTACTGAGTAGAATTCCCTGTGCTATACAGCAGGTCCTTGTAGTTAACTTTTTTATACATCATAGTGTGTAAAAAGTTGGCTTAAAGCTCAACATTCAGAAAACAAAGATCATGGCATCCGGTCCCACCACTTCATGGCAAATAGATGGGGAAACAGTGGAAACAGTGTCAGACTTTATTTTGGGGGGCTCCAAAATCACTGCAGATGGTGACTGCAGCCAGGAAATTAAAAGACGCTTACTCCTTGGAAGGAAAGTTATGACCAACTTAGCATATTAAAAAGCAGAGACATTACTTTGCCAACAAAGGTCTGTCTAGTCAAGGCTATGGTTTTTCCAGTGGTCATGTATGAATGTGAGAGTTGGACTATAAAGAAAGTTGAGCACAGAAGAATTGATGCTTCTGAACTGTGGTGTTGGAGAAGACTCTTGAGAGTTCATTGGACAGCAAGGAGATCCAACCAGTCCATCCTAAAGGAGATCAGTCCCAGGTGTTCCTTGGAAGGACTGATGCTAAAGTTGAAACTCCAATACTTTGGCCACCTGATGCGAGAGCTGACTCATTGGAAAAGACCCTGACGCTGGGAAAGATTGAAAGCAGGAGGAGAAGGGGACGACAGAGGATGAAATGGTTGGATGGCACCCCTGACTCAATGGACATGGGTTTGGGTGGACTCGGGATTTGGTGATGGACAGGGAGGCCTGATGTGCTGCAGTTCATGGGGTTGCAAAGAGTCAGACATGACTGAACGACTGAACTGAAGTGCGTACATGTCAATCCCAATCTCCCAGTGTATCACTTTTCCCCACATCCCATTTGGTGGACATAAATTTGATTTAGAGATCTGTTAATCAGCTTCTGCTTTGTAAATAAATTAATCTGTACCATTTTTTAAGATTTCATATATAAGCAATATCATATGATATTTGTCTTTCTCTGTCTGCCTTACTTCACTCAGTGTGACAATCTCTAGACTGGATGGGAAAAGTGTAAAAATCAGTCTTTGGGGATGGAGAACACTGAAGAATGAGTCAGAGAAGCTGCACCATTTCCAGGCAAAGGAAGGTGTAGACATAGACAGTGATGTTGGAAAGATACACCAACGTTTGCTTCTAAAGCGTTGAGTTCCAAGCCATTCTAGGCTATCTAAATAAAAACTTCCGGTTGGTAGCTGAAGAAAAGAGATTGGAGTCTGAATGACAGAGAGCTTGAGATTTGGATTAAGAAAACATCTAAAGAAGAGCATAGTGATGGGGGTGATGGATTCTCTAAGACAGAAAACCCAAGAAAAACAGAACCAAGAGCCTCAGGCTCCCAGGCAGCCTCAACAGAGGGAGCCGTAGGAGGGAGCTGCTTCCTGCTTGGTTTTCTTGAGATTGGAATCTCAGCCTTTCACCCAGAGCAACTCCGCTTCATGCAATCAGTTCAAAATCTTCCATTCAGAATGAAATGCCATCTATACACGTTCCTGATGTTGACCAATTAGCTCTAACCAGACGTTTTCTCAGACAGAAAAGAAAATGTATACATAACAAGGAGAGACACCTTTGAAAACTGTGACCTTTCATTTTTCATATTTTATTCATCTTTTTTGGCAGAGAAGGTTAAACGCATTGTTATTCAAACTGTATTACTAATTCATTCAATTCATGGGAAAGACTTTGAAACTTAGTAGTTCTAAGGATTTTAAGCATTTTATTTAATTTTTCATTAACCAATTAATATTTTTTCTCCATAGCTCCTTTTTATTTTAGGCTGTAAAATATGGAGCAATCCAGGAATGGTTAACAGAGGATCTATGTGTGATGGCATTCAACAGGAAATTGTACAAAATAATAATTAGCCTGGGTCTGCACATGGCTCAGTTGTCCTGTCATCAGTTTTCCAACCTGCAAAGTGGGACAGCAATAGCTACCTGGCAGAATATTAAGTATCATAAATTATTATGAATCTTTCTGATGGCATATACAATAACCAATGTTATTCAAAAATATGAAAGGTCCTGGGAAAGACTCATGCTATAGAGCTAAGTGAACATAGGAAAGCCATGTTTATCTGCAATGAGTCCAATTTTGTGAAGTACCGTATATTGTCCAGGGCTTCTCTGGTGGCTCAGACGGTAAAGCGTCTGCCTGCACTGCTGGAAACCCAGGTTCGATCCCTGGGTTGGGAAGATCCCCTGGAGAAGGAAATGGCAACCCACTCCAGTACTCTTGCCTGGGAAATTCCGTGGACTGAGGAGCCTGGTAGGCTACAGTCCATGGGGTCACAAAGAGTGGGACCCAACTGAGTGACTAACTTTCACTTTCATGCTACGTGGAGTGGCCTCAAAATAGATAAATAAAAACTAAGAAACTGTTATTAAACATTACTGAGTACTTAACTATATTTCAGACAGGATAGGTAGCACTTTACTTTTTTTCTTTTTCTTTCAATTTCCATACTAGTCTTCTGTGATTGGTACTGGCCGTACCATAATTATAAAGATGTGGCAAGTTCACTGAGAATAAAATCCAATTCCTTCTTTTACTTTTTAATTTCAGAAAGGGAACATGGTTTTAATAAGGGCTTCTTCGAGATGCCTATCAGCCTGCAAAGACCTCAGATCCCAGGGATGAGAACAGAATCGGAGGCTGCTTCTTAGACAGCTATGCCTCGGGCCACAGGACAACAATGGAACAGGACAGACCAAGATGAGCACAGCCTGAGGAATAAAGGACAGAGGGCTGGGCAGGATGGCGTTACTCCATTTTATCTGTTTCGCTGGCACTAAAGCTGACACCCTTCCCGTGTTTCTTTGTGGTGGTGGTTGATGTCCTGTGTTCTCTTGAAGCATTTAGGACTTAATTAAAATAGCCTAAATAGCCATCGTCTGTCAAGCTTATAATTCCCCTCGAAAATCTCTCTGTTCGCCCCTTCATGAATTTCATTATAAGAAAATCAAAGAGAAAAGCTCTGGAAATTGTCACCAGGAAAATAAATGGGGAAAGGAGTGGAGAAGGGAGGAGGGGGCAGCGTCTGCATTATTTGAATGGCAGCAAAGCCATTCATATTTTCAGCTTGCTTCTTTTCAGATGACAGTGAGCTCCAGCAGCTGTCTGCAGACAGCACTGAGTCTGTTTATTCTCCTGCTGCTCCTGTGACTCTTGTTTCTTGTTGGCAAGAGAGGACGGGAGGAAGAGAGAGAACTCCGCCTTTTCCTATTGCTGCCCTGACCCCAGGGGGCAGGAAGGCTTGTAAGCTCTTTGAACTGTGCTCCATTTCATCTGATGGAGGCTCCTGAGTGGTCCTGTGTGGGCCAGCAAAAGACCTGTGTCCAAGACAGAGCGCAGTCAGGATCCAGAAACTGTGGATACTGGAATTCCCACTGGTGACTTTATATGTGTCGCTTTCATCCCTTTTCAGGATTAAAAAAGCTGAGTTAAAATGGCCTGTTGTATTGATTTCAACATTATTCCTAGCTTCATTTTGGGGTACTTTCCTAAAGTTTACCTACCTTTCTCCTCACTTTTCCTGATTTACATTCTCTTGTGGCATTTTATGCATTATTGTGAGTTATCTTAAGTTATTTTTAGAAAAGAGTGAGATATTTTTAAAAGTTTAAAAAATTGCTTGTGGGCAATATGTGTGTGTGTGTTGGGAGGGGGGGTGGTCCACTCAATATTTGGAAAGATGATTGTTCTCTAGGAGTAAAAACTTGCAACAAGACACGAATCTCACTGTCACTGGGAACACTATAGTTACTCACTGAATTTTTGGCATTAAATATAGATTCAATATACTCAACGTGTACTTAGGTAAAAGATGTTTAACACCAAACACTGATCCTGCCAATGAACTGAAGATGTCTAGTTTCTCTGTGTCTTTGGTTGAATCCCAGTCTGTGTTTATCAATTCATTTGGAAAATGGTACCCTGGGAGGCTTTGCAATGGCCAGACCATGGCCTTCCCCTTGGTCTGTCTTTAGCTGGATTTCCACAGCATCTTGAGATAATGTTCTGACTGTAATTAGTTCATTTTGGAGTTGACCCTTAGGAGCACCAGAAGGAAGAAGAGGAGTAAGTCAAAGAAGGGAGGAGGCCTCTGTGGTCAACTGAGCTTCAATCCCCTTGGAAGGCTCTCGAAGACCTTGTGGGATTGCCTCAGAGCTGTGCCCCCCGGACAGTACTTATTCTCATTACTTTCCTAGGTGGCTGAAGATTGCTTCTGGGGATTAACTCCACAGGACATGGTTCAGGCTGAGTAAATTTCTTTGGCCAAAGAAAGCTTTCAGGCACAGAGTTGCTGATGCTGGCAGTAGAATCTCTTGGGGTGCATGGGAATAGTGACATCCGACAAGATTTGGGGGTGGGCATTGGCTCTGATGCTGGGAGGGATCGGGGGCAGGAGGAGAAGGGGACAACCGAGGATGAGATGGCTGGATGGCATCACTGACTCCATGGGCGTGGGTCTGGGTGAACTCCAGGAGTTGGTGATGGACAGGGAGGCCTGGCGTGCTGTGATTCATGGGGTCGCAAAGAGTCGGACACGACTGAGCAACTGAACTGAACTGATTGGCTATAGAAAGCTTCAGTGATCCTTGTGTAGAAACTGCATTCTTTGAAAAAAAAATTATTTGCTTTGGATCTGAGCTGTGGCACGAGGGATCTTTCTTGCAGCGCACAGACTCTCTAGTTGTGTCTCAGGCTCAGCAGTTGCAAAGCACAAGCTTAGTTGCTCACATGTGGAATCTTAGTTCCATGACCAAGGATCGAACCTGGGCCCCCTGCATTGCAAGGCAGATTAACCACTGAATGACCAGGGAAGTCTGGAGACTGCGCCTTGCTTTCCACACATCTGCCTTCTGCGGCTGCCCTATTTATTCACTGTGTTCATTGATTTTGATCCTGATCGTCACATTCAACTTTATGAGATTGATCCATGTTGAATCACTCAAGAATACCGAGGGGAGCTTAGAGTAGTAAGAATACTTTTTAAAAAAGATTTTAAGAGAAAAAGCACTGAAACTGTGATCACAGCAGATAGCACAATTTTATCAACCCTCATTCCATGTTAGAATTGTTTTCATTTAACTATACATGGTGACTGGGGAGGCTCGGTAACCCGGGCTCAGGGCTGCTAACAGGGCTTCTAACAGGCTTCTAGCACAAGAATAGAAATTCAAAGAGAGTAGCAGTCATAGGCCCCCACTCCAGTACCCTTGCCTGGAAAATCCCATGGACAGAGGAGCCTGGTGGGCTGCAGTCCATGGGGTCGCTAACAGTTGGACATGACTGAGCGACTTCCCTTTCACTTTTCACTTTGATGCATTGGAGAAGGAAATGGCAACCCACTCCAATGTTCTTGCCTGGAGAATCCCAGGGACGGGAGAGCCTGGTGGGCTGCCGTCTATGGGGTCGCACAGAGTCAGACACTACTGAAGCGACTTAGCAGCAGCAGCAGGCATAGGCAGCCAAAGGCAAAATAAACCCTAAAAACCAAAACCAAAACCTGAAAATGGAAAAGGAATGCATGAATGGTAAAAGGTACCAGAGGAGGTCTAGATGGAATACTGCCAGTGTCAGCTATGCAGATTCATTATGCTTCAAATACACATGTATAGGCTCCTTTGTCAGTCACTTACCAAAAGAAGCTGTGGTTGATGCAGACAGGAGAACTGAGAGCATAAGACCATGGTGATCATGAGCTTGGCGCTTTCTGCAAAGCTCAAGCAGTACTCACACGTAATGCTACCATAGCTAGTGAAATGCTCTAAAGAACTGAAAGCGTGGTGTGGTAGCCAGACTCCAACATGGTCCCCAGTGACCCCCTCTTCTACTCTTTTATGCCCTTACTTAGGCTGTTCCACTGAATAGAGTTGGCCTGTGAATCCAAGAAGATCCTGCAGAAAGGACGGGGTATCGCTTATGAGATTAGGTCACAAAAATCACTGTTGTTTCCATCTTGTTCTTGGAGAAAACACACTCTTGAGGAAATCAGATATGGTGTCATGGGAGGAACACATGCAGTTGAGCAGCCGAGCGGGTGACCTGTTTGCTAAGGAACCTTGGCCTTCACCAAGAGCCAGAGGCATTCACATTTCTGTGAGAAGGAGCTACCTGGGGAGTGGATCTTCCAGTACCAGCCAGAGCTTTCCTCTGAGCAGTTCTGGCTGACATCTTGACTATAATATTTGATAAGAGACCCTGAAGCCAAATAAGGCCTCTGTATCCCAACACCAAAGTAAATCTCAGAGACAGATTTCTGGGTGAAGTAGAAAATAGCTTTACCTCTTTGACAGGCCAAGAGGGCCACAGTGGGCTAATGCCCTCAAAACTGCCTTGGAGGGTGCAGTGAGGAGTCACAGTGTTCAAGGAGCAGGGCTTGATCAGCTCACACACATTCTTCTGATTGGTTCAATTCAGTTCAGTCGCTCAGTCATGTCTGACTCTTCACGACCCCAAGAACTGCAGCACGCCAGGCCTCCCTGTCCATCACCAACTCCCGGAGCATGCTCAAACTCATGTCCCTCGAGTTGATGATGTCATCCAACCATCTCATCCTCTGTCATCCCCTTCTCCTCCTGCCTTCAGTCTTTCCCAGCAACAGGGTCTTTTCAAATGAGTCAGCTCTCCACATCGTGGTCAAAGTATTGGCGTTTCAGCTTCAATATCAGTCCTTCCGATGAATTTTCAGTACTGAATATTCATCTGATTTGTTGGTGATGAGGTAATTGGGAGTCACCATCACCAGCCTTCTGATTCCAACTGATTTCCATGCTTGTGGGCAGCAAACAGGTAAAACTTCTCCCCTGATGGGGGTTTCCGTATCTGCATAACAGCTCAAAAACAATGTTGACGTGTGTCCCTCGAGGGGGAGCCAAGGCCCTGCCCCAAGGCTGCACCGTTCTTTCTTCCCTGCTCCTCTCTTGTCTCTGCATTCCCTCCCTCCCATGATTAGCAGGAGTCTGAACCTGTCCTTTGGAGCTCAGGAAAGGTCATGGAGGCTGGATGAAGCCTGTTTTCTGTAACCAAGAAATGGGGCAGGACTTCCCCGGTGGTCCAGTGGTTAAGACTCCACACTCCCAGTGAAGGGGGTCTGGGTCTGATCTCTGGTCAGGGAACCAGGCACCACAGCCACAGTGAAGATCAAAGATCCTACATGCTGCAACTAAGACCTGGCACAGCCAATAAAATCAAATAAAATAACCACTGAAAGAAATGGGGGACATAGGAAGGCTTTCTTGCCCAGTAGCCCCACAGAGTCCTGCTAGTTTTCAACCATGGGACAGCCAGCCAGCTCAGCTATGCCACTTGGGGATTTCTGCTCCACAGAAACTGTATGAGACAAGAAATGTTTTAAGCTGCTAAACTAGGGGGTCCATTTTTAAGGAGCAGTAGATAACTAACACACGTGGTAAACCACGTACATATATATATATATAATTCCCAGAGGAATCTGTCCTTTCCATATATACATCTCTCAAGTGGAAGTCTACTGCTTGAAGCATGAATACCTTCCCTTATCTCTTCCTTCCTTCCTTCTTCTCTCCCTTCCTCCCTCCCTCTCTTTCCTTCATTGTGGGCCAGGAAATGAGCTAGGTTTCTGAGTATATTGTCCCAGCTCTCTAGGTGCTTCATCTGAGGCCTACAGATTTCCTGAAAATCCTTGGGTTTGCCTGGGTTTATCAGCTTCTGTTGTCAGTATTCATGGAGACTACAAAGCTGATTGGAAAAGCTATTTGCACGTCTAGCTAAAAGCCTGAGCAAAAATGAAAAATGTTAAAATGAAGGCAGGCTCTCTAACCAAATACACTTAAACGCATGATTCTGTCAAAAACCAGTGAATCTGTCTCAAAAGTGATGCTCCACACTGACCTAATGGCACCAGGGAAACGATAAGTCACTGCCAGGTATCCAGTGTCGGGTATCTTTTTTTTCCTTTTTGACAAGGCTGTTCAGTTTTGACTTTGTACATGTTCTCAGAAACAGTAACTCCCTCGTGGATGGAGGTAATTGTGTGCAGTACCCAACACGCTCTCTGTTCAGAGTCTGCTCCACACAAATAGGCACTTAGCGCCTTTTATTTGGAAGAGGATCCAACTGCAATATTATGGAAACTCTAGAGCACAGTCCAATATGCGAATCCAGAAGCTTTATGCTATCTTTCCCAGAAGAATTTGCTCTTTTCAAAAACAGTGTTAGTGGTGAAGCCATAAAAACACTAATCTGTCTAGTTTTTCTTTTTTCAACTTATATATTTCTTTTATTTCCCACTTTAGGAAGTGTAATACTAGAATTGAGCTCAAATGTCCTGCATTGGGCCTTCCCAGGTGGCTCAGTGGTAAACAATCTGCCTACAAGGCTGGAGACAGGGATTCAATCCCTAGATAGGAAAGGTTCCTTGGAGAAGGAAATGACAACCCACTCTGGTATTCTTGCCCGGGAAATCTCATAGACAGAGAAGCCTGGTGGGCTACAGTCCATGGGGTTGCAAAGAATCAGACACAACTGAGCAACTGAGCACAGATACATGCCAATCACTAGTGATCGTGAACCATTCCGTGTGACTTTTTCGCCATCTGTGTATCTTTAAATCTTTTGCCCATTTTTTGATTGTTTTGTTATTATTCAGACAGTCTATTCTATATTCTGCTTAAAAGTTCTCTAATAGACACATGATTTGTAGAAACATATCTTTTTATTGTTAAGAATGACATCCAGAGAGAGAATCCTTATTTTGAATGAAATCAGGTTTATACATTCCTTTTATGGATTGTGATGTTTGTGCATATAAGAAATCTTTGCCTAACCTAAAGTCACAGAGAATTTTTTCAGTGTTTCTTTTATTTGTTCTATAGTTTTAGGTTTTACAGTTAGTCTAACTTTTAGTCTATCACCTCGAGTTATTTTTGTGTATGGTTTAAAATAGAAATCAAGGCGCTTTTTTTTTGGACATCAATTTTGTTTTGCATTTTTGAATGTTAAAATTTTCAGGTCCTTTTATCGAAGAACATATCCTCTCCCCGCTGTATTGCCTTTGCACCTTTGTCAAAAATCAGTCTATCGTAGTGTGCAAGTCTACTTCAGGACACTAACTATATTTTGTCCGACTGATCTATTTGTCTAAATTTATGCCAGTATCATACTGTCTTGAAATCATGTAGTACAACCTTTCTAATTTGTCATATTTTTTCAAAGTTGTTTTTAGCTGATCTAGGTCCTTTGCATTTTCAAGCAATGATTTGAATCAGCCTGCCAATTCCTATTAAGTGTCTAAGAATTGACTCATTGGAAAAGACTTTGATGCTGGGAGGGATTTGGGGCAGGAGAAGAAGGGGACAACAGAGGATGAGATGGCTGGATGGCATCACAACTGGGTGACTGAATGACTGAGCACACACGTTTGGATTTTATTTGGTATAACACTGAATGGACAGATAAATTTGAGGGGAAATGACATCTTACACATATTAAGTCTTCCAGTCCTCAATGAAGGTACATCTCTCCATTTGCTTAATCCATCTTCTTTATTTTCTTGCAGCATTATTTGTAGCTTTCTATGTATGGGTCTTACATATTTTATATCACACTTATCCCTATTTTATATGGTGATGGCATTGCAAATGGTATTATCAAACTTCAGCTCCAGATTGTTCATCACCAGCATATTAAATATATAGTATACTGATCTTTGTTTTAGTATGTTCATCTTTGATCCTGCAATTTGCTAAATTTATCCACTGGGTCTAGGAACATTTTTGTATATTCTTTGAGATTTTCTTCAGAATTAATTATGTTGAAAGTGAAAGTGCTAGTCACTAAGTCGTGTCCGACTCTTTGTGACCCCATGGACTGTAGCTCACCAGGCTCCTCTGTGCTTGGAATTCTCCAGGCAAGAATACTAGAGTGGGTTGCCACTCCCTTCTCCAGGGGATCTTCCCAACCCAGGGGTTGAATCTGGGTCTCCTGCGTGGCAGGCAGATTTTTACCACCTGAGCCACCTTATCTGTGTATAAAGACCATTTCTCATCTTCCTTTTCAATCAGGATGCCTTTAAATTTAAAAAATAGTAATTTTAGATTTACAGAAGAGTTTCAAGGATTGTACAAAGTTGTACTTGGTGTTCCTATAAAGTTGACATCTTACATTTGTGATGACTTTATCCAAAATAAGAAGTTGCCTTCAATACAATACTACCACCAAACTAGATATTATTGCAAAATGTTTCTCTTACTCTTTGATAATTTTCCTTTTTGAGGAGTCTACTGTCCCTGGCACTAATATCGCCATTCTTATAATTTGTGTTTGGTATAATATATGCTTTATAGTCTCAATTTTTACCTGTGTGAATGAGTATATTTTAAATACATTTTATATAGAAAATATAAAATGTTTTGCTTTTTAGCTTAATCTGATAATCTCTGGTTTTATCTGAACTGTTAGGTGACTACACTGTTATCTACATTAAAATGTGGATTAAAGGGTCAAAAGTTGAGTTTACACCCCACATTTTACTACAATTTTCTGTTTGTTCCATCTGTTTCTTCCCAGTCTTTCATTCTTTTGAATTACTGCTTATATTTAGTAGTCCCTTTCTGTTGGTTTATTAGCTACATGTCATTTAGAAGAATGATTTAATTGTTGCTAAGAGTTTAAAAGGTCGAACACATTTCTTTTGCTAATAGAGCTCAATTCAGTTGAGTTCAGTCGCACATCATGTCCGACTCTTTGCAACCCCATGAATCGCAGTACGCCAGGCCTCCATGTCCATCACCAACTCCTGGAGTTCCNTTGGATCTTGCTTCTATCACCAGTCACATCCATAACTGGGTATTGTTTTTGCTTTGGCTCTATCCCTTCTTTCTGTCTGGAGTTATTTCGCCACTGATCTCCAGTAGCATATTGGGCACCTAATGACCTGGGGAGTTTCTCTTTTGCTATCCTATCATTTTGCCTTTTCATACTGTTCAGCTAGCTACATATAATAGTGTGTTATCTCACTTATGAGACCCGTACCTCAGTGAACCCAATCCTGCCATCTCTCCAGTACTTTGTGTAATAGTTTTCATGGTTTTACTCATATACACACTATAATCCCACAGCGTGTTGCTATTGGGCTTCCCTGCTGGTTGCTCAGTGGTAAAGAACCCACCTGCCAAAGCAGGAGATGCAAGTTCAATCCCTGGATTGGGAAGGTGCCCTGGAGAGAGAAATGGCAATCCACTCCCATATTCTTGGTTGGGAAATTCCATGGACAGAGGAGCCTGGAGGGCTACAGTTCACTGGGTCAAAAAGAGTCAAAAAAAGTTGAAAAGAACTTAGCAACTCAACAACAACATGTTGCTATTAATTGCTACTGTTTTTGACTTAATCAATTTTTTTTTTAAGGAGAACTTCAACGTATTGAAGATTTGTATGGATAAAAACTACAAGACTCTACAAAAATGATCAGGATCATTCATAACTTGTAACCAAATATCTTGAAGATAGTGTCACACGAGTGTATGTTCCTCGGTTCTTTGTCTCATCACAACAAAGATTTGGAGCAACGGACATTAATGCCCTCGGTGCATCACAGCTCTTGGGTCTTGGACAAACTGTGTTACAGCTCTTAGGCAAATCAGTGTTACAGCTCTATTTTATTTAGAAGATAGCAGGAGAATCCATCCTTGAAGCATGAGGGCATGCCAACCCAAAGACTTGAAGGGAAGAGAGTGGAGGAGTGCGTGGAGGAGGGGGAGGGAGAGAAAGAGGGAGAGGGAGGAAGGGAGAGAGAGAGAAAGCACACGCACACAGGAGAGAGAGAGAGAGGGCACGTTGGCACCTCCTTTTATATGTTTTTGCCTCCTCCTGGGCCTGCCCTATGCAAATTGGGCTCAGCCAGGAGTGCTGTTTCTTCTACCTGAAGTCTTCCTCTGGTCCTTGGACCTTCCTTTGACCTTCCTTGTTTTTTAGCCACTGCCATTTTGGACTCTGTTTCCCTATTCTACCTACCTAATAATAGTAACTGTTAGGTCTTCATCTTTGGGTTTAACCACACATTTGCTATTTTATATCCTTTTATTGATTAGAGTTTCTATCTAATATCATTTTATCATCAGCCAAACATCTTTTAGTATTTCTTTTAGTGAAAGTTTACTGATAAATTAACTCGGTTTACTTTGACCTAAAAAAATATTTATTTTGGCTTTATTTTTGAAGTATATTTTCCCTTAACACAGAATCCTAGGTTGACAGATTTTTTTTCCTTCCTTTAAACAGAGTAAAGAGGTTGTTTCATTATCTTGGCTCTTGCATTATTTATGATGAAAAGTAAGCATTTATTTTTATCTTTTTTTTCCTTTGTATATAATGTGCTCTTTTGCTCATCGGCGTGCATTTAAGATTTTCTCTTTATCATTTATTTCAGCAATTTGGTTATGATGTGCTTTGGTATAATTATGCCTTGAGCATATTAGTAATAAATAATCTTCCTGTGGGCTAATTCCATCCACAGTTGTATCCCATGATAGCAAGTATCTTTTAAGCAAAATAAAGTCAGTATATGAGGCAGAAACAGACCTAGTAGTTTGTAGTGAGAATCCTGATGTCAACATGCCAGGCTGGACCACTGCCATGCAATCTCCAAGCACATAATGTTTTCCTGTGTATCTGTGTCATCAAAAGGGCCCTCTCTGGTTGGAGTTTCTTTTATTCTATTTTAAATACATATTTATTCCCCATCCCCCTTGCTCAAGTAGCTTTTTATTTAACTCTGACTAGAAGGTCAAAATTTTAGTCACTAAGGATTAAGTTAAAAGAAAAAAAAAGTCACAATTTCTCTCAGGCATTAGGTTTTGAAAGTGCCCTGCACTCTGCTCCACTCCTGCCCTGGGCTCAACTTATCTTAAGGCTGACCATGAGCTCAGTGTTGAACTTGTTCATGGTTTGAAGGTCAGTCTCTGATGTGATGAAGATGGGACCTGGAACCTGCGATGAGGACTGAGGTGTATCTCAGTTCATCTGGGAGTTGATTCCTGGAAGCAAGAATGAGGAGCTGGGAAGAGAGAGACAGAGAAATTATCAAAGGCCATCGGAGCATGTAACGCGCTTGTCTAGCCCTGTGCCCTGGGGTTTGGTCTTGCCAGGGTACCTTTGAAGCGCTGAAGCCAAGTCCAGGCTCTGTGCCCCAACCCCGAGGTCAATCTCAGAGACAGAGTTTTCAGTGAAGTAGGAGGAAATAGCTTCACTGCTTTGCCAAGCACACGGGGCCTCAGCAGGCTAATGCCCGCGAGACTCTGTCCTGCCCTGGAGAAGGTAGTGTGTTGTATAGAAAGGGTTCAAAGAGGACGTGATCAGCTCATGGACAGCCTTCTGACGGGTAGGTGGTGCGGTGATCAGACGTCAGTATCATCAACCTTCTGGCTCCTACCGGGCTGGGTCTACCTGCCTGTGGGCAGCACACAGTTAACAGCCCTCCTGGTGGCAGTTTTCATTCTGCTAATCAGCTCGAAGATATTGCTAAGTATCTGTGAGGGGGACCAGGGCCCGGCCACTCTGCTTCTCACCTGCTCCTTCCTTGTCTCTGCCTCCCCTTCCTTCCCTGATTTGAGCCTGCCCCTTGGAGCTCAGGAAGGCCATGGAGGCTGAAGGAAGCCTGTTTCCTGTAATCCAGAAATGGGGGACATGCCCAGGAACCCCACAAGGTCCTGCTCAGTTTCAGCCTCCCATGGTGTGTGCCTTAGATTTTCTGGTTTGAAGGTCTACCGAATGTAGGTAGCATTTTCTGTCGGCTCTCTTGCTCCATTAATTGAGGGTTGACCACAGGGGAGTAAATCCCATTAATTCCCTGGATCACTAGCTGAGAGGGCTTCCTTGCATCTAGAAAGCCCACAGGCAGAGAAACAGGGGGACAGTGTCAGCGGCCAGTGTGAGTCCATGGCTACTCAGCTCCGTGATGGCTGTGACATGGGCTATAGAAACAGCTGCCATAAATTGGGTGTTTGCATTATTTTTTAGATGCAGGATTCCTCATTAAGAGTGAGCTTCCTCCTGATGAGTGTGTTTCTTGCCCGTGAGATGGAGCATCTCTGAGTAGAAGCATTTTTCCATTTTTCTAAAGACAGATGAGGAAGAAATTTCATCTCTCTCCGGACACAGTGCCATCTGGACTTGGGATTAATGACCATAAAGATAAGACCTTTAAAGCACTAATCCCAGTGTAATTGGAAATGCAAAAATATAAACATGTGTGCACATTCAGGGGCTAAATTCCTTTTATGAAAAATCTGGAGGGCCTGTGGTAAACATGAGCTTGTAAGCAGACAAAATAGGTGTCATTTACAACCTACATTTTGAGAACTGTCATACCTGGGTACAAGAGGCTGTACTAGAAATTCCTCCATGCTTAAATCAGGGAAACTTCATCATTTTATTTTAATGGTTTTAATTCATACACAATAAACTGCATATGCTTAGGCTATACAGTTTGACCAATTTTAATGTATGAAGACACCCATGAATACTGTCACCATTATTAAAATAGTGAACAAATCGATCAGCCCCCAATATCCTTATGCTCTTTCGTACATCTTTTTCTACCCCTCCTTCTCCCCAGGAAACCACTAATCTATCATTTTCTATCATTGTAGATAAGTTTGCATTTTAGACTACTGTATATAAGTAGATTCATGCAGTATGTACTCTTGTCTGGCTTTTTAAAACACGGTATAATTATTTTGAGATTAATTCATGTTGTCTTTTTTGTATCAGTAATTTTCCTTATTTTTAGGGCTGAGTATTTTCCATTGTATTGATATAGTATAATTTGTTATTGGTTCCTCTATTGATGGGAATTTCAGTTTACGGCAATTGCAAGTAAAGATGCTTAAACATTAATATTCAATACTTTGTGTGAACATATGATCTCATTTCTCTTGGGTGAGAGAGAAATGGCTGGATCACATGGTATGCATCTTAAGAAAATGCCAGATTATTTTCAAAGTCGTATCATTTTACATTCTCCCCAGCAGTGAATGAGCATTCCAGATGCTTGATGTCATTGCCAACACTTGGTGTGCTCAGAGTTTTCACTGTAAGTGGGTGTGTAGTGACATCTCTGTAGTTTTAATCTGCTTTTCCCTGAGGACAAATAATGCTGAGTTTATTTTCATTGCCTTCGATATATCTTCTTTGGTAAAGTGTCTGTTCAAAACTTTTGCTTATTTTTTATACCCTTTTTTTTCTTATTATATTGGGTTTTGAGAATTCTTTTTATATTCTGGATACACATTCTTTATAAGTATCTTATTTTCAAATATTTTCTCCCCAGCTCCTTTCATTTGTAATATAGTGACTTCTGCCAAGTTCTAAAATTTGATGAAGTTCTATTTTTTCTGTAATGAATTCATATTTTGCCTATGCCTAACCATAGAACACAAAGGTTCTTTTCTATATTCTTTACTAGCATTTTGGAGTTTTAGGTTTTATGTTTAGGTATATGATGAATTTTGAATTTCTTTTACCATGGTACAATTTATGACTCAAAGCTCATTTTTCTGCCATAACAAGGTAGGAATGGAACAGTGGCAGTAGAAGAATTTGCAAGTGAAATCTCAGGCCAGTGACCATTGGTCTCCGTGAAGAATGGGAGACTACTCTTCTCCACTACATTCTGATATGCTTTGGAGTTGTCGAATCCAGTCTTAACCTAATCTGGAAAAATAAGTATAGCAGATTGGAGCACTCCCTGAGCTCGCTCCTATTTAAGTCACGGCTGCCCTGGCCATCTGGTCCAGCTCGGAGTCACCTCTTTGGCCACCTCCCACCTCAGCACACTCTGCATCCCGTCTTGCTGATGTCACAGTCGCTGATGTCACAGTCTGGTCTACGCAGCATTGCAGGAGCAGCCTGGAGTGAGGAGACAACACCCAGGGCAACCTTCCACAGAGCGGACTGAGCATCTGCTGGCAAAGGCTCCAGGCTCACATCTTCCTGATGAGCGGTTCCAGGAGGCATCTGCATCTTCTCAGGAGGCCGAGGAGCCACTGGGCCGCTGCCTTCTCCTCCTTCCTTATTCGATCACCTCACTGCCTCATTGCTGCTTCCTGGGATTACCTGCCAAAGAAAACACTTGCACCCAGGTCCTCATCTTGGACTCTGCTCTCAGCGAAACTCAATCCAAGACAGAAGTTAGGTTTATACTCGTATAATCACTCAGGCCAAATAATCTTCCTAATTCATCAAACTCACAAGTGGTGAGGCTGGGATTTGAACAGAGATCTATCTGCTCTGGGGACCTGGGTCCATTCCTCAGGACCAACCTGCCCATCCATCAGCATAATATTTTACATCAAGGAGGAAAGCATCTTGCCTTTACACCAGCAGGAACTTTTCATTGTGATACTGTTGCCATGGGAATGCCGTGCTGGATTGTGACACTTTATCATCTCTCTCTCACATTCTATTATAAGTGAGTACTGGGGATTCCAAACCATAAATATGTGTTCACCAATTGTTAATCTGTAAACTAACCTGCCAACCAACTTCAGAGCAGAACTGGTACTCTGGCCAGCAGAACTGCTGTTCCCTTTTTTTTTGAAAAAACAAAGGGAAAGAAGTGATGGGACAGGCATCTATGATTAAAAGAGGTCATTTACTCTCCACGCCTTGTGGCTTTTGGTCCAAAGGCAGAAAGTGAAAAAGAATGGAATCTGCTCTTGCAAGGGATGAAATTTACTAACCATATCCCATGTTTCCTGGTCACATACAGCATTTTTCAGCTAATCCTTTGAAAATATTTTCTGAAGCCAGTATGAGTTTTTACCTATGGGAGAGAAACATTACGGCCACTGCATGTATTTAAAAACAGAGCACAGTGTGCCTCATGGAATTCCATCAATTGCATGTAACGTTTTGCAGAAGTCCTCATTCTTCTGGAAGCTACCAACGGACATGCATATCTTCAGGCCTTTAGTGGAACTAAAGAGGAATTCATAGAAACCAGAATTGCACAAAGGCAACTGAAAAATTGAGCTTCCCAGGTGCTCAGTGATAAAAAATATTCTGCCTGCCAATACAGGAGACTCTGGATCAATGCCTGTGTAGGGAAGATCTCCTGGAGAAGGAAGTGGCAACCCACTCTAGTATTGTCGCCTGGGAAATCCCATGGACAGAGGAGCCTGGCGGGCTGCAGTCCATGGGGTCACAAAACATCGGACATGACTGAAGCAAATGAGCAGGAGCAAAAGCAGGGACAGCAAATTTTAAACAAACTTGTTTATGCTAATTGGCCCACGCTGGCTGCAGACCTGTCCCTTCATGACAACTCAATTTCAGGAAGCCGCTGCCCATGCAAACCACGTGATTGAATTGGGTGGACATCTATTTTCTATTAACTTCAATGAAAAGATTACCTTTAGTCGCAATGTGCCAATGTGTTACTATCCATCAAGGCTCTAGTTTAATACTTGTTCTGCTGTGATCATGTGTGAGCATCTTCTTTCAAGGAAGGAGCCACATCTCAGTGACTGGTTTTAAAGAGCATCTGGAACAATACCCCGAGAAAATAATATACTGACAATCCTTATGAAAGATAATGTTTCTACAATCTGCTTTGTTCAGAAAAAAGTAAACCCAAGAGTAAAGTACTGTTACCAATATCTTGATATGATGGGTTCTGTGATTATTCCATGTATCCAGTATTTTTTCCTGTAGAGGATTATATATCCTTGCCTTGTTGCTAGCAGGTTTGCAATATTCCTGGATTCACTGATAGGACTGGGTCTCATCATGTGGGCCCCCAAAGATCTAGCAGAATCCTCAGACGTTTCAATTTTTCACAAACGATGTCTGCCAGTACATTGTAAGAAAACCCCTCAACAAAGAAGGTAAGAAACCTAGAACACAAATACCCAAGATACAGCATCTTGTTACTAATCCCCACGTTCTGCAACACAAATGTGAGTGGATTGCTCTGCAAAAACAAGTGCTAAGAAAAATAAGGAAGAGGCTGCAGAATATGCTAACTTTTTGGCCAAGAGAATGAAGGAAGCCAAAGAAAAATGCTCGGCCCATGAAATGTGAGCAGAAGTGACAGGCGCACTTTCCAGGTGAAATTTTAAGAGCCATCTGAACTGCTGTCATTTTCTCTTTTCCCTCTTCTGCAAAGCTAGCAGTGTCTCAGAGTGCCTGTTCCCTCCGTCTGGGTTCCAGAAGGATGACAACTTAGAGCAGAGCTTAAGCTCATCTAAGAACTTGTAAGGTGTGGGAGTTCTTTCTTTCACCCGTGTAACCCAGCCCACGCTTGTAACTGAGCCGGACCCTAAGAGACCTTCACAGAACAGGTCCCCACCCATGCCCTCCGCCTGCCTTTTGTGCATAGAAAAACGCTAGTCAAAGAGTAACTTTAATCAGAGAAGTAAGAAATACAGAAAGAAAGGGAAACAGTCAAGCAGGACAAAATAAAGGTACTTTTAGTCATTAAAACAGTCAAGGACCTTTAGTTCTTCCTTGAGGGCTATAGATAATGTTCCAAGCCCTGGCCTCTGAGCTGCTTTGCAAATATTGAAACCCCCACCAGGTGGAGAAGCACACTGCACACTGCCCACAAGCACGTGGACCCCAGGCCGGCTGGAACCAGAAGCTGATGATGCTGACTCCCCGTTACCTCACCACCAGCCAATCAGAAGAACATCCACAGGCTGATCACACCCTGCTCCTTAAACGCGATAAGACTACTCACCACCCTCTCCAGGGCAGGACACACAGTCTTGAGGGCAGTGAGCTGTGACCCCTTTTGTTGGCAAAACAATAGAGCTCTTTCTGTCACTTCACCCAAAACTCTGTCTCCAAGATTTTATCCATCACCTGAGTACAGAAGCTGGATTTCAGCAACACACTGCTGCTGCTGCTGCTGCTGCTGCTAAGTCGCTTCAGCCGTGTCCGACTCTGTGCGACCCCACAGACGGGGGCCCACTGTCTCTGGGATTCTCCAGGCAAGAACACTGGAGTGGGTTGCCATTTCCTTCTCCAATGCATGGAAGTGAAAAGCAAAAGTGAAGTCGTTCAGTCGTGCCCGACTCTTAGTGCCCCATGGACTGCAGCCCACCAGGCTCCTCCATCCATGGGACTTTCCAGGCAAGAGTACTGGAGTAGGGTGCCATTGCCTTCTCCACAACACACTGCTACACCCATAATAATAAAATGTATCTACTCCCTTGGAGAGGTCCCAGCTCTTTAAGCTGCTTTGGCAGGTGGTCCAGCTATGTGAACAAAGTTGGATCTTCCAGCCCCAGCAGACATCACATAGAACAAGGATAAACCACTTTTGCTGTGGTTGGTCCCAATTTTTGCCCCACATGATTGTGAGCTTGCAAAATGGTTGCTGTGCAAGGCATTTAAGTTTGGGGTTGTTCATCATGCAGTTGTTACAGGAAGGCGGACCCTTTCCAGGGCCTGAAACTGGGCTCTTGTCCAATACTCGGAAATGAATTGTCTGAGGAGACACATGTGCTGACAAAAGCAAGAGATTTTATTGGGAAAGGACACCCGAGTGGAGAGCAGTGGGGTAAGGGATCCCAGGAGAACTGCTCTGCCGCGTGGCTCGCAGTCTCGGGTTTTATGGTGATGGGATTAGTTTCCAGGTGGTCTTTGGCCAATCATTCTAATTCAGAGTCTTTCCTGGTGGTGCGCGCATCACTCAGCCAAGATGGATGCTAGCGAGAGGGATTCCGGGAAGTGGACGGACACACGGTGTCTCCTTTCAACCCTTCCCGAACTCTTCCGGTTGGTGGTGGCTTATTAGTTCCATATTCCTTATCAAGACCTCCTGTCATAAAACAACTCATGCAAATGGTTACTATGGTGCCTGGCCAGGGTGGGCAGTCTCAATCAGTGTGCTTCCCCTAACACAATGATAGGTAACCATGGGATATGATGGTTGTCCAAGGAGTCCCTGACTCCAGGTAATTTCCACTTTTTGCAATACTAGCCTTGGTTTTTGTTTGTTTTATTGGGATATAGTTGCTTACAATGTTGTGTTAGTTTCTGCTATACAACGAGGTGAAACAACTATATTTACACACATATCGCCCCCCTTTTGAGCTTCTCTACTTCCCTGGTGGCTCAGACAGTAAAGCGTCTGCCTACAATGCGGGAGACCCAGTTTTAATCCCTGGGTGGGGAAGATCCCCCGGAGAAGGAAATAGCAACCCACTCCAGTATTCTTGCCTGGAGAATCCCATGGAAGGAGGAGCCTGGCGGGCTACAGTCCATGAGGTCGCAGAGTCAGACACGACTGGGCGACTTCACTTTCACTTTCACTTTGCCTCCGCCTTCAGCCCACCCCTCTAGGTCATCACAGAGCACTGAGCTGAGCTCCCTGTGCTTTAAAGAGGCTTCCCACTGTCTATTTTATAGATAGTGTATCCTTTATAGTGTATCCTTTGTTTTGAATTTATAAAATGGCTATCAGCCTAAAACATCACACTTTTCCAGAAGGCACTGCTGTCAAATTCTGATACAATGCATCCTATTTTAAAATTGCCTTAAATTAGAATTTAAGGATTAAGAAAACAGAGCATGGGAAAACTGAAACACAATGTTTGTATAAATGCCGGATATAATGAGAAACTGCCGTGACTTTTTTTATAATTGTTTTTCTCATCTAAAAAGCACATTTTGCCCTCAAAATATTTGAAGACTTGGGAGTTTAATATTTCACTGCTATATCCCTGAAAAGTTTTTAAAATTTTCACAATTTCTCTTGGATGATAAACTGTAAATTGTGTCTTCTGGTTTGGAAGAAAATCACTTGAGTACAAATGAAACATCTGAAAATGTCTCTGGCTTTATTTTAAATTCTTTAGAAAGTAATCCCATGACACTTAGTATGTGATAAAGAGAGATTATTAAAAGGGTTAATTTTAAAATTCCAGATTTCTTTCATTCCAAGTAATAATGATGAATGATGTATTAACAGATCAATGTTTTTCTTTGACAAATTGCATAGATGTCTGAATGTTACAGCTCCATCCTGCTTATATTTTGTGAAATTTTTGATAATATAATACAATTAATGGAGAACTGACATAGTAATGATATTTTCAGTTTACTCATATGTCAATAGCTGCTATGTGCTTACTTTGTTGAGGGCTTACATAGCCAGGCATCATAACTGAAAAGTTTTATATTCTTGTCTCAACTCTTACAACAAACCCATAGGTGAGTATTACTAGCTCCATCTCACAGATAAGAAGACTGTAGTTCAGAAAAATGAGTGACTTACCCATGTTCACAAAGCCAGTCACAGGTGGAATCAAGATTTGAGTATAGAACTCTAACTACCAAAAAAAAAAAAAAAAGGCACACACACAATTCCCCCCACCAAACCACACAATAACTGTATTTTAACCAATAAGCTGACATTCCAGAAAGTTGAGTGATGTCCTAACCCTTCTTTAAAGGAATAAAATTTCTTAAAAGATCATTGTACTTGCCTCTGCTGCATCCAACAGAATAACTATCCATAAACCTCTAAGTCAAAAGATGAACCTCCCCATTGAAGTATCAAGCTCTTATCACTTGCCTCTTCAAACTCTGTGACAAATCTATGACATCCTCCATCCTTGTAGAGGCGCAATTGCATTCACTCCAATTTGCTTCAGGTAATTTTTAAAATTGTATTTTATTTACTCCGATCACAGAAGTACGCATGATAGCTGAGAAAACTAAAACTAGGACAGACATATCAACACATTGTTGGCAGTTTAAACTTTCTGAAATCTATTGTCAGGGCTTGGTGTTTACATCCTTCTATACACAGATCAGAGGCTTGATATATGTTTAATTAATATCAAATTGCATCATACACACTTTTCTGAAACTTGCTTTTTCACTTCATAGAACTCTTCATGGTACTGAGGATCTTATTTGCAGGGCAGCAACAGAGACACCGACATAAAGAATAGACTTTTGGACACAGAGGGAACCATATGTAACATAGCCAGCGGGAATTTGCTGTATGAAGCAGGGAACGCAAATCCAGTGGATGGGAAGGGATGGGAGCTTCAAGAGGAAGGGGAAATATAGACCTATGGCTGATTCATGTTGATGTATGGCAGAAACCAACACAAAATTGTAAAGTAATTATCCTCGAGTGGCAATGTAACATGTATGATATCATAAGTGAAACGAATCGCCAGTCTAGGTTTGATGCAGGATGCAGGATGCTTGGGACTGATGCACGGGGATAATCCAGAAAGAAGGTGTGGGGTGGGAGGGGGGAGGTGGGGGTCAGGATTGGGAGTTCATGTACACTCGTGGCTGATTCATGTCAATGTATAGCAAAACGAATACAGTATTGTAAAGCAAAACAAACTAAAAAATAAAAATCAATTAAAAAAATAAATAAATTTAAAAAATAGTTTTCTTCCTTCTCTCCACAATCCTTATATTTAATTTGCTACAGTTCTTACTCCACAATAATATCCTGTTTCTTCACTCTCTTTCTAGAACAGACCCCTCCAATGCCTTTATTTAAAGGGAATGAGGTGTGAGCCTTGAAGACTGTTTTCTGCTCTTCCTCCTCAAGCCAGCTCTCCTCCCCAACCTCACAGACCAATGGTGCTGGAGTTGGCTTACTCCATTCAGCCGGTGTTCCACAGGGATGCTTCCAGACCCACACTAGTGATACAGCCCGGGACAGACCTCAGCTCCGGGAACTCGGCGCCCGCCTGCCACCACTCTACCTAGCTCCTCATTACCGCCATTCACCACGACTCCCCGTTGAATCAAAGCTGAGATTGCTCACGCCAACTCACAGCATCGTTTTGGGAAACTCACACATCACTTCAGTCCGTTACCCTCTGTGCTTTCTCCCAGTCCAATTTATCTTCTCGCGTTAACCTTGTTGATCATGCGCTTGTCAATTTTCTCCCTACCTGCCAGCACTTGGTGAGCACAGCTATACTCCCTCTCAGTGTCCAAGGCAAGTGCGGACAGAGTGGGAAACCAGCCAGCTCATGAACTTGTTCCGGGCGAGACTGGGTAAGGTCTTGGGAGTCGCTGTTAAAACCCAGGAATTTACTCTGAGATTTTGAGCAGATGAAGTAACATGACTTGATTCTTTTAATGGTTGCTCTGTGAAGAGTAGAATTTAGAAAAAAAAAAAAACTTGATTGAAATGGGGACACAAGTTAAGAAGTATTTGCCTCATGTGAGGCTTCCCTGTCCCTATATCGAGAACAAACAAAAGCTGACATGGAGATTTTTCAGTCCATTCAAGGACCTTTTAATTTAGAAAGGAGTAAATGAATGCCACAGGTCTCCAAGCTAGCTGAGCAGCGGGCAACAGTTGATTGCATAGCACTCACTGGAGAGGGAATGGGCATAGTCCTTTGAAAATCCAATTTACCTTAGAAGGATTATGCTCATTGCTATATTTTCAGAAATACACTGAAAAGAAAAAATTTAAAGTTCAGAAAAAAAGTATTTAATAGACATTGATTGCTGTACTACTTACAATATTTTTTTAAAATGAGGAGTAAGTAGTCTAATATTTAAAAAGTAAAAAAAAATGGTGAAATAAAGGTATACAATGATGTGTATCAATTAAAGTCATATTTTCAAGACATTTCCAGTAGAAGGAGAAATATATATGTTTCTTGGGGTTTTTTTACATCAGATTTTTTAAGCTGCTTTACAATAGTGTACGAGATTCAGGTTTAGAGCACTGGGATTCAATATTTTTACAGATTATACTCCATTGAAAATTATTATAATGGCTATCGTTCCCTGTGCTATGCAATATATCCTTTTTCTTATCTCTTTTTGTAAATTTGAGTATCGTTGCTTCACAATGTTGTGGCAGTTTCTGCTGAACAGCAGGGTGAATCAGTTGCACGTATGCACGTATCCCCTCTGTTTTTGATTTCTTTCCCATTTATTTCAGTCACCGCCGAGCGCCGAGCAGGGTCTCCTGTGCTGCATACTAGGTTCTCACTGGTTATCTACTTTATACACAGCGGTGTCTATACGCCAATCCCAGTCTCCCAGTTCATCCCTCCCTTAGCAGCATGGCGTCCATACGATTATTCTCGATGTCTATGTCTCTAGAGAAATACATATGTCAAAGACCAAGGTGACAATATCTTATTATAAAGCTGTATACTAATGTGAACTTGACTGTGTAAGAAATAACAATCAAAAACTGAAAGTGTTTTAACAGTAGCTACTACTGCTTTTATTTATTTATTTTATTTTATTATTTATTTATTTATTTATTTTATTTATTGATGAGATTTTTATTTTCCTCTCTATAAGTTTCTGTATTTCCTATGTATTTTACAAACATGCACTGCTTTTCTGTCAGAGAAAGTAAGCCATCTATACACATCACATTTTCATATAAAACTCAAATATTATTAATAAAAATATGAAACAAGAAATGCTATGAGAGAGGACAGTTTTTCAAAATGATCTGGAGGCAACTATTCTTTAAAGGGGACCAAAACAATGGCAAAGATATAATAAATATCATTTCCTCTTTTATTTTAGTTCTATAGGGAAGGTATGGGAATTTATATCTGGAATCATAGTTTTCCTCAAAACCACCATGTAAAGACTTATGTTTAATGAATGTACTTTTAATCTCAGCCTAAATAAACCATTATAATTTAGATTCAAAATTAATCCTTAATGGTAACAATTATAAACCTTCGTTCTAAAACGTGGCTTGGTGTTTAATGAGTCATCATAATCACCTTGGAAACTATCTAAAATCTGTGTGGAAGTGAAAGTTGCTCAGTGGTGTCTGACTCTTTGGGACCCCATGGACTGTATAGCCCACCAAGCTCCTTTGTCCATGGAATTCTCCAGAACCCACGGAAGTGGGTTGCCATTCTCTTCTCCAAGGGAT
Organism: Aepyceros melampus; assembly: GCA_006408695.1. NCBI lineage: Eukaryota > Metazoa > Chordata > Mammalia > Artiodactyla > Bovidae > Aepyceros > Aepyceros melampus. The sequence goes on along the minus strand of SJXQ01011092.1, from coordinate 67,713 downwards.
CCCTGACCCAGGAGCTGACTCCTGGCTTCCTGCATGGCAGGCAGATTCTCTTCCGTCTGAACCAGCAGGGAAGCCCACACGGAAGTGAACATTCGTGGGTCCCTGACTGATAACAGTGCCTGCTTTCCTCACCCCTAGAATTTGATTATCTGCTAACACACGACGACTGGAAGGAACCGCACTCAAGTTAATGATGAAATTCAACTTTTCAGCAGTTCTGTGTCTCTTATAGGCATGAAAACAGAAGTATTTGGCCCACAAAAGAGTACAATAAGGTTACACTTCTTTATCCAGCCCAAAATCTTTCTAGCTGAAGTCCTGTATGCCAAACCAAATAATCTTATTTTGATCTGGAGCTCACTTCCAAAGGAGAAAAATAATTGCCAAGAAAATGTAAAGAAAGAGAAAACAAAACAATGGCATCTTAAATGAAGCATGACAAAATGATGCCGTCTCTGGCCTCTGTGCCCTGACACTGAGCTAAATCTCGGAAACAAGAATTTTGGGTGAAGTGAAAAGAATTGCTTCCTTGCTTTGCAGGCAAAGGGGACAAGGTGAGCCAATGCCCTCCAGGCTGTGTGTGCTGACCTGGACGGGGTAGTGATGGTTCAAAGAGGGCGTGATCAGCTCACCGGGATTCTTCTGATTGACAGGGTGGGGCAACTGACTTGCAACCAGTTCTGACAAGTAGCTGTCATTTATGAACTTCCATCACCAATCTTTTTAAAACTGCTTTTTTAAACCTTCCATTGGCATATAATTGATTTACAATGCCGTGGTAGTTTCAGGGGTACAGCTAGTGACTTAGTTATTCATATAGCTATTCTTTTTCAGATTCTTTTTCCATATGGGTTATTACAGGATATGGAGTATAGTTCCCTGGCTATGCTGGTCCTTGTTAGTTATCTGTTTTACATATAGTGATGTCTACATGTTAATCCCAAGCTTCTAATTGACCCCTCTCCCCCACCCTTTCCCTTGGTAACCATAAGCTTGTCTTCTTAGTCTCTGAGTCTGTTTCTATGTCGTAAATAAGTTCATGTGTATCACTTTTTTTTAAAGATACCACATATAAGTGGCATTCAGTGACATTTGTCTTTCACTAACAAACTAAAAGCAGACCTACCATTTGATCCAGCAATCCCACTCCTGGGCATATATCTGGAGCAAACCATGCTTTGAAAAGACACATGCACCTGTGTTCACTGCAGCACTGTTTACAAAACCAAGACATGGAAGCAAGCTAAATGTCCATTGACAGAAGAATGGAACCTATATAGAGAAGCATGGTACGTATATAAAGAAGATGTACACATACGCAATGGATATTACTCAGTCATGAAAATGAATGAAATAATGCCATTTGCAGCAACATTAACGGACCTAGAGATTATCATACTAAGTGAAGTAAGTCAGATATCATCAGTCTTTTATTTAATCCAATTTGTCTCAAGAATGACTAAGCATTTTTCTCTTACTAAGGTACTGAACGTGAAAGTGTTACTCAGTTGTGTCCAACTCTTTGCCACCCCATGGACTGTAGCCCACCAGGCTCCTCTGTCCATGGGATTCTCCAGGCAAGAATACTGGAGTAGGGAGCCATTCTCTTCTCCAGGGGCTCTTCCTGAATCAGGGACTAAACCCAGGTCTCCTGCATTACAGGCAGATTCTCTATTGTCTGAGCCACCAGGGAAGCCCCACTAAGGTACTCAGTTCAGTTCAGTTCAGTCGCTCAGTCCTGAATGAGCGACCCTATGAATCGCAGCACGCCAGGCCTCCCTGTCCATCACCATCTCCCGGAGTTCACTCAGACTCACGTCCACCGAGTCCGTGATGCCATCCAGCCATCTCATCCTCGGTCGTCCCCTTTTCCTCCTGCCCCCAATCCCTCCCTAGAGGAGGTTAAATTTGACAACAAAACACCAAAAATGTAAGAAAAGCATATGATAGCAGAAGAGGAAAACTCCTGTACACTGTCAACAATTTTTTTTTGAGTTGATGATCTTCAGAACTACATTTTTGAAGAATGGCAGCCAAGCAACAGCATAGTATAAATTATCTCCTCATTCACTTCACCATTAGTTTATGAGAGGTAACCATGTTATGCTTAAAACCCATTCTGTTTCCAAAAAGTACACGAGTAATTTCTAATAAAATGATTCTAACTCTAAGTGCATGTGATGTTTGATATCATATAGTGAATGAATAAATATATAATCGTTTTATCTGCTTATTTATTTGCCACTAAAATACAACGTCATGTGTGTGCTCAGTCATGTCTGACTCTTTGCGACCTCATGGACTGTAGCCCACCAGGTTCCTCTGTGCATGGAATTTTCCAGGCAAGAGATTGGTTAGGCTGTCATTTCCTCCTCCGGGGGACCTTCCCAACCCAGGGATCGAACCTGCGTCTCCTGCTTCGGCAGATGGGTTCTTTCCCATTGCTTCACCTAGGACACACTGCATACTTGCCTCCAATCTGAAATGTAGCTTCAAGCCTATGTTGGAATGCATATGATCCGATATCCTGGCTACTTCCCAAGGTAACATGGACCAGAGCTATGTGTGTGTGTGTGTGTGTGTGTGTGTGTGTGTGTATATTATGCAAAAGCAAAAGCTTTACAATTGCTTTCTGTCAGACTTCACAGCTTTAGTAGGCACTGCTGTATGAATGGGTGATACATATCCCGTTTATCAAATAGCTTCAATTTGGCAAGCAATGAATTGAAAAACTCCCTTACATGCTGCAGTGCCATCATATGCGGATTACTCTGAGAAGAGAAGGGAAGTGTCAGGGCTCCAGAGGAGGATTCTGCAGGTAACATTCCACCTGAAACTTCTGCTTGCCCCAGTAGTCAGTAAAATCTCCGACGTCAATCAATGAGCTTTTGTCATTCAAAGAAGGTGAGTAGACGAAATCAGTTTTAAAATGCCCTCATGCTTCTCTCCAATGCAAATCAAGAACTCAGTCCACTGGCACCTTCTGATTTGTGCCCCTTCAGGTTCCTACCATGCATAAATATTTCTCACCAATTCTGAACAGAAGCAAGGAGACGAGTACCTCAGGAAAGGACACACACCCACTGCACTTCAGGTCTAGCTCTTCAGGTCACAGTTTCTCTTTCTTGGCCCAATAATTGGTCCTTATGAGAGCTAGTAGAAACAAATTCATGGATCACCAACTATCGGAAACTGGACGAAACCTCAGGAATTACCTACACCTCACTTTACAGTGTGGGATATGGAGAACTGAAGTGGATTTTACCATCAGGCTGTTGTGGATCCGCCCCATTAGAGGTAAGCTCCACACTGGAGTCTCGGATAGGTCCTTAATCTCAAGTCATTGCTTCCCAAAACACTGTGGTCACTATGCCCAGAGATAAGCCAGTGTCTGCGCTTCTTTGTCGTTTTGCTGGAAGGAACTCTAGGAAAGGCGCTATAGAATGTCCTTGTTGAGGATCACTTATATTTATTTTATTTCAAAGGGAAGACTGACATTTTTGGAGAGAGAGGCAACTGAATGACAACAATAATAGGTTGCTCTCTGGTTTCTCTGCTGTCTTAAAAGGCAGAGTGGGCTTGGGTCCAAGGTAAGAGTCCTTTCAATGTTACAGCCTCTATTAATATAATTTGGAAAAGAAAATGGCAACCCACTGCAGTATTCTGGCCTGGAGAATCCCATGGACAGAGGAGCCTGGCAGGCTACAGTCCATGGGGTCACAAAGAGTCGGACACGACTGAGCGACTAACAACAACAACATTAATATAATTAGTCAAGGTAATGGTTTACAAATTAAACACGATTCTCCAATGAGTTCAATCAGATGATCTTGTTTTTCTAACTTATAAACAGTCTTTTAAGTCATATAGGGCTTAGGGCTTCCCTTGTAGCTCAGTTGGTAAAGAATCTGCCTGCAGTGCAGGAAACACAGGTTCAATCCCTGGGTTGGGAAGATCCCCTGGAGAAGGAAATGGCAACCCCCTCTAGTATCTTTGCCTGGAAAATCTCATGGACAGAGAAGCCTGGTGGGCTGCAGTCCATGGGGTCGCAAAGAGTCAGGCACCACTGAGTGACTAACACTTACTTACTTACTAAGTCATATAGAGTGAAGTAAGTCAGAAGAAGAAAAACAAATATTGCATATTAACACATATATGGAACCTAGAAAAATGGTACAGATGAACCTTTTTGCAGGACAAGAATAGGGATGCAGACACAGAGAAGAGACTTGTGGATACTGCGGGGTATTCAGAAAGGGAGGGGTGGGATGAACTGAAGAGGGTGGGATTGACATGTACATTTTCCCATTATAAACTAGATAGCTGGTGGGACGCTGCTGTATAGCAGAGGGAGCTCAGCCTGGTGCTCAGTAGAGGGGTGGGACGGGGTCAGGGGGAGGAGGGTGGCTCAGGAAGAAGGGGACATTTGCATGCATGTGGCTGATTCACTTCGTTGTACAGCAGAAACTAATACAAGGTTGCAAAGCAGCTACACCCTGATTTAAAAAAAAGAAACATTACTGTGACCAACCATGTTCACAAGATTATAGCAGCACTGAGCTTTTCAATATGATTATATCTGCACAGAAGTTGCAGTAAGCTGGAAGGAGAGCCTGATATGGCACATCTTGCCCCAAATGTAGGGTTGATGATCCACAATTATTTACTTTAGCTGAGTTTGAGAGAAGACATTTACCATTGATAGCTAAAATAAATGGAAATTCTAAAATAAAGCCATTAGGCACTGCTTTCAGAAATATAACCTTCAATGTGGAAGAAAATGTTCCATGAGGGAAAGCAAATAAAAAGTACAGTAATATCCTTGGATTAACATGCTGGTAAGAGAGAATAGTGCAGAAATATCCTTTTTAAAAAAATATATAACTCGTTAAATCCCCTCTCAAGTTAATGCTTAATAGGGAACTGGGGATGTATTGAAGTGTGAGATTTTTTTTTTCCTTTATCTCTTTTTCAAAATCATGTGAATTACTCACTTGACGCGCACTATAGACTGGGTTTTGGAAAAACCAACTAACAAAAATTACTGACACCAGAAAATTCAGAGATTAAGCGTGAGTGTGAAACAACTTATTATTTATTTTTCTGTCATATGGTTAAACTATTCCATTTTCCCTTTAAAAACGGCAAAAGAATCAGTCTTGTTGGGTCCAGAATAAAGTAATTCAATGTCTTTCCAATGTGGCGAGTAAGTGATTAAACAGTGAGTGACGCTGCTGCTGGATGAGTCATAAAAAGTAAAGTTCTAGATTGTCTAACCAGTTCTTTGCCCTTCAGCAAAAGCCCAGTTCAACAAATCTTTACTGAAATCCTGCCACGTAAGAGTAACTGTCCTAAATCCTGGGGCAGATTCAGAAAACGTGGCCCCTGGTCTTGAGAAATTCACATTCCTCTCGGTAGTAGATTAGGAACAGAATCCCAGGCAATTTAGTTCTTTGCTCAAGGTCAACAGCACAGTGATCTTTAAAAAACGTCATCTTCAATGTATTTCTGAGTATCTCTCAAAGTTGGCAAATCTTCTTGACATAGTATCAATAATGTGACAGAAACAGAATATGTGGTAACAGGAGGGTAATTTTTTCCTTGCTTTAGAGAAGGAAAAAAAATACTATAACAGCCACTACAAAGGACAGAAAAAAGAGAAAAAGCTGAAACACACAAATTAGGAGATGGGAAATAACCACAGATGAAGAAGATTTGTCTATTGAAAGAGAACATCAAATTCTCCCTGAGAGAAATAATTTTCTAAGAAAATATGAATGACAAAAGGAGAAAACTAAAATATACCCATCAAAGTAGAAGACATGAGAAAGGCTGTCAAAACTGCACCCACTCCTCCTCCACTTCCAAAATGTGGCCAAGCTAATTCTCTCATAATTTCAAAGAACGGTTTGCACTGGGTCCTCAAAGAGACACAATGTCTCTTACCTAATCCCCAGCACAGCACCCGGCATATATTAAGGTATAATCTGGGTGTGATCAGAAGAAGTTAGAAACAGCATTTGCTGTTGAAAATATTTCACAGAAAAAAGAAAAGCTAGCATAACTCTTAGAAAAACCTAAGAGGATTAGCAAGCAAGAAAACTGTTGACTCACTCTCTTACTTATCAATATAAAGCCTAACGTTTTCAATCAAACATGAGCAAATCAATCCCAGGGTCTATGAAAATGAAACTGTTCTGTGACAGAGTTTATATTTTCAGTGAAAGACTAGGTCAGTATTAGGAACTTTATTTATACTAATCAACTTACAAATGACTTAAAGCCTCCTGTGATCATTTCAACATGTTAATGTTTTTGATAATGAATGTTATCCATATCTGGCAAAAACTCTTCATAATATAAGATGACACCACCCTTATGGCAGAAAGTGAAGAGGAACTAAAAAGCCTCTTGATGAAAGTGAAAGAGGAGAGTGAAAAGTTGGCTTAAAGCTCAACATTCAGAAAACGAAGATCATGGCATCCGGTCCTATCACTTCATGGGAAATAGATGGGGAAACAGTGGCAGACTTTATTTTGGGGGGCTCCAAAATCACTGCAGATGGTGACTGCAGCCATGAAATTAAAAGACGCTTACTCCTTGGAAGAAAAGTTATGACCAACCTAGATAGCATATTCAAAAGCAGAGACATTACTTTGCCGACTAGGGTCTGTCTAGTCAAGGCTATGGTTTTTCCTGTGGTCATGTATGGATGTGAGATTTGGACTGTGAAGAAGGCTGAGCGCCGAAGAATCGATGCTTTTGAACTGTGGTGTTGGATAAGACTCTTGAGAGTCCCTTGGAGATCCAACCAGTCCATTCTGAAAGAGATCAGCCCTGGGATTTCNGGGTCTGTCTAGTCAAGGCTATGGTTTTTCCTGTGGTCATGTATGGATGTGAGAGTTGGACTGTGAAGAAGGCTGAGCGCCGAAGAATCGATGCTTTTGAACTGTGGTGTTGGATAAGACTCTTGAGAGTCCCTTGGAGATCCAACCAGTCCATTCTGAAGGAGATCAGCCCTGGGATTTCTTTGGAAGGAATGATGCTAAAGCTGAAGCTCCAGTACTTTGGCCACCTCATGCAAAGAGTTGACTCATTGGAAAAGACTCTGATGCTGGGAGGGATTGGGGGCAGGAAGAGAAGGGGACGACTGAGGATGAGATGGCTGGATGGCATCACTGACTCGATGGGCGTGAGTCTGAGTGAACTCCGGGAGTTGGTGATGGACAGAGAGGCCTGGCGTGCTGCGATTCATGGGGTCGCAAAGAGTCGGACATGACTGAGCGACTGAACTGAACTGAACTGAATGTGATTAATGTGATTTTTAAAAGAAAAACATTCTATCTCAAGTCTGATGCCAGCATTAAGACATTGCAGGCAGATTCTTTACCAGCTAGCCACCAGGGAAGCCTAAGAATATTGGAGTGGGTAGCCGATCCCTTCTCCAGGAGATCTTCCTGACCCAGTAATTGAACCAGGGTCTCCTGCCTTGCAGGTAGATTCTGAGCTACTAAGGAAGCCCCATAGTAAATTAAAATAAATTAGAATGAGGATGGGTATTTTTAATTTTTATTATCTAACACTATTCTAGAAACCCCCATTGTGATCTGGCAAAACAAAATGAAAACTATAAATATTGAAAATGAGGAAAGTATCATTATTTGCTTATGATTTGATTATTTAGTTGGGAAAAACAAGATAATCAATAAAAAATGTTTGCAAATTAAAAACAAGTGTTTGGTAAAGTGCTAACCACAGAAATGAACTGATACCATAGATTAATATATATTAATAATCAACTCAACTAATAAGCTAACAAAGCCAGCTAAAAAATCAGCTGATGGTTTTTTAAAAATTTGTCATATACTTCGTTGTTACCACTGTGTGTATGTTTTCTTTTTGGGCTGCAGTGGGTCTTCCTGTGGGCTTTTTCTAGTTGCAGCGCACAGGCTTCTCTCGTTGTGGAGCACGGGCTTCATGGTGGTGCAGCGAGTGGGATCTTAGTGCCCCAGCCAGAGATCGAACCCTTGTCCCCATATTGGCAGGTGAATTCTTAACCACTGGATCATCAGGGAAGTCCCTTGACCGATTATTTTAATAAATAATTAGCATATCAGTTCAGTTCAGTCGCTCAGTTGTGTCTGACTCTGCGACCCCATGGACAGCAGCACGCCAGGCCTCCCTGTCCATCACCAACTCCCTGAGTTTATTCAAACCATGTCCATCGAGTCAGTGATGCCATCCAACCACCTTATCCTGTCGTCCCTTTCTCCGACCTTCAATCTTTCCCAGCATCAGGGGCTTTTCCAATGAGTCAGTTCTTCACATCAGGTGACCAAAGTATTGAAGTTACAGCTTCAGCATATACCGTACGCATACCATTAGCATATACCATAACAAATAAAGTAACATTACCAAAATAATTCAATTACCAGCAATGGTGCAAAATACATCAGGACTGAATTCCATAAGGTTTGGGAAGAATACCTATGCATATGAAAATAACACAACACTCCACTGAAGAATATAGATGAGGACTTGAATACTGGAAATACTAATTTGCTAAAAATAAAAAGGTAAAATATGTAAAACCAATGTGGGAAACATTTTCTTTTTCTAATTTTAAAAAATAACTTCATTCATTTATGCATGTGTTGGTTTTGGCGGTGCTGGACTTTGCTGCTGTGTGGGCCTTTCTCTGGTTGCAGTGAGCAGGGGCTACCCTCCAGGCATGGAGCACAGTCTTCTCATTGCAGTGGCTTCTCTGATTGTGGGACACGGGCTTCAGGGTGCAAGGGCTTCAGGAATTGCAGCTCACAGGATCTAGAGCACAGACTCAGCTTTTGTGGCACAAGGACTTAGCTGCTCTGAGTCATGTGAGGTCTTCCTGGACAGGGATCAAACCAGTGTCTCCTGCGTCGGTAGGTGGATTTTTTACCACTGAGGAAGCCTGGAAACGTGTTTTAATAGATTTTCTACATGTAATAATTTTTACCCAGCAAAAGCGATCAGACTAACGAGGCAAGTAAAAAGTAATTTATAAGGTGATAATAGCAAATAGCCAACAAAATTATTGAAACAATTTTAGTCTTACTTGCAGTTAAATACATGTCAATAAAATGGATATTATCTTTATAGGTCAATAAGATATGCAACCATGAAATTAAAAGACATTTACTCCTTGGAAGGAAAGTTATGACCAACCTAAATAGCATATTGAAAAGCAGAGACATTATTTTGCCAACAAAGGTCCATCTAGTCAAGGTTATGGTTTTTCCAGTAGTCATGTATGGATGTGAGAGTTGGACTGTGAAGAAAGCTGAGCGCCAAAGAATTGATGTTTTTGAACTGTGGTGTTGGAGAAGACTCTTGAGAGTCCCTTGGACTGCAAGGAGATCCAACCAGTCCATTCTAAAGGAGATCAGTCCTGGGTGTTCATTGGAAGGACTGATGCTGAAGCTGAAGCTCCAATACTTTGGCCACGTCATGGGAAGAGTTGACTCATTGGAAAAGACCCTGATGCTGGGAGGGACTGGGGGCATGAGGAGAAGGGGACGACAGAGGATGAGATGGCTGGATGGCATCACTGGCTGGATGGCATCAAAGGACTGATGCTGAAGCTGAAGCTCCAATACTTTGGCCACGTCATGGGAAGAGTTGACTCATTGGAAAAGACCCTGATGCTGGGAGGGACTGGGGGCATGAGGAGAAGGGGACGACAGAGGATGAGATGGCTGGATGGCATCACTGGCTGGATGGCATCACTGACTCGATGGACATGAGTTTGAGTGAACTCCAGGAGACAGTGATGGACAGGGAGACCTGGCGTGCTGTGATTCATGGGGTCGCAAAGAATCGGACATGACTGAGCGACTGAACTGAAGTTATTAATGATTAAGAATAATACTGCAATTAATCATTTGAGAGTTTTGGGATTATGTATTTTCATATATACCTGAGAATATATATTGGCACAGCCTTTGGAGAGGCACTTTTAAAACACACTTTAAAACTGAATATATATGTCAACTTTAACCTAGAAACTAAAATCTGGGAGTATATCCTAAAGAAAATTAACCATATCTTCTTTATCCGTTTGTATGTTGATGAACACAGTATATTTTCATTTCTTGGCTTTTGTGAATAATGCTGCCATGAACATTTGTGATGCAGACATCTTCAAGACAGTGACTTCATTTCCTTTAAATATATCCCCACAAGTGGAATTGCTGGGTCATATGGTAATTCTAAGGGGCTTCCCTGGTGGCTCAGCAGTAAAGAATTTGCCTGCAATGCAAGAGATGTAGGAGACACCGGTTTGATCCCTGGGTTGGGAAGATCCCCTGGAGGAGGAGATGGCAACCCACTCCAATATTCTTACTGGAAAAATCCCATGGACACAGGAGACTGGCAGGCTGCAGTCCATGGGGTCGCAAAGAATCAGACACGACTGAGCATGCATGCATTACGGTAATTGTATTTTTTAATTTTTTGAGAAGCCTCTATACTGTTTCCCCTAATTTGACAAGAGTGCCTGAGGATCTGTTTCCTCCACGTCCGTCAAATGTTTGTTGCTGCTGTTGCTAAGTCACATCAGTCGTGTCCGACTCTGTGCCACCCCATAGAGGAAGCCCACCAGGCTCCCCTGTCCCTGGGATTCTCCAGGCAAGAACACTGGAGTGGGCTGCCATTTCCTTCTCCAATGCATGAAAGTGAAAAGGGAAAGGGAAGTCGCTTGGTCGTGCCTGACTCTTAGCGACCCCATGGACCACAGCCCACCAGGCTCCCCCGTCCACGGGCGTTTGTGACCTGTTGGTTTTTGATGATGGCCACTCTATCAGGTGTGAGGTGACAGTTCCTTGTGGTTTTAATTTCCATTTCCCTAATTATTAGTAATGCGGAGTGTCTTTTATGTGCCTGTTGGCTGTTTGTATATCTTCCTTGAAAAATGTCTATTCAGGTCCTTTGCCCATTTTTTAAAACTTAAATTAAGTATATTTTTGCTGTTCAGTTTTATGAGCTCTTAACATATTTTAAGTATCAACTACTTATCAGATATATGGCTTGAAATTTTTTCCCCAATTCATAGGTTGTCTTTTCACTTTGTTAATGATTTCTTTTGCTGTGCAGAAGCTTTTTAGCTTGATGTCATCCTACTTATTTATTTTATATTTTGTTGCTTATGCTTTAAGTATGATTTCCAAAAATATAATTACCAAGACCCATGTGTGGAAGCTTTCTTTCTAGGATTTTCAGGTTTTCAAACCTTACATTTAAGTCTTTAATCCATTTTGAGTTAATTTTTGTGAGTGAAGGAAGAAAGTGGTTGCCTCGTTGTTTTACATGTTTTCCTTGCACTGTGTATTGAAGAGACTGTCTTTTCTCCATTGAATTTTCCTGGCTTTTCCTTGTCAAATATGAGTTCATCATATATACTTGAATTTATTTCTGGGCTCTTGATTCTGTTCCATTGATCTATTTGTTTTTATGCCAGTACCATACTGCTTTAATTACTATGGCTTTATAGGTTAGCTCAAAAATGAGGAAATGTGGTGCCTCTTGCTTTGTTCTTTTTCCTCCACTCTTCTTTGGCTTTGGAGAGTATTTGGTCTTTTGTGAATCTGTCACTGTTTTTAAAAGAGAAACCAATTTTAATATAAATATCCATCAATAAAGGAATTCGTTATAGCATTTATGTGCAATGAAATTCTCTGCTGCTATTAAACATGATGATGCATATTTATAGTTATTGAAATGAAAAGATGTCTATGAATAGAGTTAAATCAAAAGGACTAAAGAAAATTGAAAACACAAGTCACAAAACGTTTGTAAAGAAACAATTTCTATATAACTGAAACACTTTCATGTAAAAGCAAGTTCTAGAAGGATACAGTCAGAATATTCTTAGTCAGATGGTGGGTCTTTAGCCTCTTCTATATGTCTTCCTATGTTTTCTGAAGTTTCTGCAGTGAGCATAAATGCTATTTTTAAGCTGGTATTTTTAGAGCAGCTTTAGGTGCACAGAAAAATTGAGGGAAAGGTACAGAGGTTTCCCATGTATTCCCTACTCCAACACATGCAAAGTCTATTCCATTTTCCATATATATATATATATATATATGTAAAAAATGAAGGTTTAAGAAGAAACACGTTATATGTAGGGGTTAGGGGAGAGCTGAGAAGGTGATAGACTGCATACACTGCTCACTGGAGACAGAGAGCTGTCCCCAGAATGGACAGCTCATATGTTTTTTGGATCTAGAGCAGCTAAAATTGTTTTCTGCATAAGTCATGTATCTTTGATGAGCATACATGCGGTTGAATTTGAAAATGAATAAATCCAATGCCAAGCTTTTCTCTCTAGAACATGTATGCTCTGCCTGCACAGCTGTAAACAAGGCATCCTTAGGCAGGTGGGGGTGAAGCTGGCCCATCCGGAAAGCATACAATTAGACCTTCCCTTGTTTAAAAAGCCAGAGTGAGAATGTAAGTTCAGTTCAGTTCAGTTGCTCAGTCATGTCCGACTCTTTGTGACCCCATGAATCGCAGCACGCCAGGCCTCCCTGTCCATCATCAACTCCCGGAGTTCACTCAAACTCACGTCCATTGAGTCGGTGATGCCATCCAGCCATCTCATCCTCTGTCGTCCCCTTCTCCTCCTGCCCCCAATCCTCCCAGCATCAGAGTCTTTTCCAATGAGCCAACTCTTCGCATGAGGTGGCCAAAGTATTGGAGTTTCAGCTTTAGCATCATTCCTTCCAAAGAACACCCAGGACTGATCTGCTTTAGAATGGACTGGTTGGATCTCCTTGCAGTCCAAGGGACTCTCAAGAGTCTTCTCCAACACCACAGTTCGAAAGCATCAATTCTTTGGCACTCAGCCTTCTTCACAGTCCGACTCTCACATCCATACATGACCACTGGAAAAACCATAGACGGACCTTTGTTGGCAAAGGGATGTCTCTGCTTTTGAATATGCTATCTAGGTTGGTCATAACTTTCCTTCCAAGGAGAATGTAAGTTAGCACAGTCATTTGGGGAATCCGGCAGTGCTTATTAAAGCTAAATAAACACATATTCTTTGACTCAGTGATTTCACTCCTAGATTTATGCCCAGTAGAAATAAATGTTAACATACTCATCCAAAGACCAGTGCAAAATTGGTCACAGCTGCATCATGGTAAGAGTAAAGAACTGGAAGCAACCACAAAGTCCATCAAAAGAAAACGGTGATATATTTATACAGCAGAACACTGCACCCTGGAAAGGAGCAAACTAGTGCCAAATGCAACAAAGTAGATGAATCTCCCATAATTTTGAGTGAAAGAATCCAGTCATTGAAACATCATTAATATTTAGCTCCATTTACGTCAATTCAAAAACAGGAAAAAGCGATCAACAGTAATAGAAGTCAAAATAATATTTGGTTTCGGGATGAACTTATTTTCTAGAAATATCTTGATCTGGGTGGGGATCATGTGGGCATGCACAGATGTAAAAAGCTGGTGGCTCAGTGGTAAAGCATCTGCCTGCAACGCAGGAAATGCAGGAGACGCAGCTTCGATCCCTGAGTTGGGAAGAGTCCCTGGAGGAGGAAACAGCAACCCGCTCCAGTATTCTTGTCTGGAGAATCCCAAGGACAGAGGAGCCTAGCGGGCTACAGTCCCTGGGGTCACAAAGAGTAGGACAGGATGAGCAAGCACCACCACCACTGAGCTATAGATAAATATTTGTGCGTTGGTTTGTATAAAATTACACCTCAATTAAAAAGTTTTTTTTTTTAAGCAACTGTTAATAAAAAGGTAAACTTTCCAGGAAGAAAAGTATCAGGTCAGCACACTAAGTGAAACCTGTTTCAGGTTTTACACAGTCAGCACATTTTCAAGCAGTGGGAAGATTATTGTATCATCTGAGTACATCTAATGATTACAACTGACCAGGAGTCATTTATAGAAATTGTTCATAAAATTTTAAACATACTGTCTGGATACATTTCTAGAGAGCTTTTAATACTTCCCAATAGAGGTCCTCTGCTGGGCTTCTCTGAACTCATGCTCTGGACATTGAGGATACTGAAACATTCAGTGCAAGTTAACTAATCTTAGTAACAAAGAAATCCATTGCTTTTGGCCTTTTGTCTTATTTGATATTCCTTTATTTTAGGCCCATCATATTCATTTCACTTAAACGAGCTCTGAACATGGGATTCCTGTCCGACTCTTCAATGTGCCCGCCATTCTAATCTTGCCAAACTCTCTCCACCCGAGGGCTCTGAGTCAGGCCTTTGCTGACAAATTGGCTTGATGTTTTATCTGTTAGAGGAGGAGGAGGAGAATTTGCCAAGGGCAAACTGTAAAAAATGTCACGATCAGTTCTCATAATTTTAAGAACCTTTAAAATTATTTCATTCTATCATTTCTCCACTGAAATATTTTGCTTTGCAGAGAGTCTTCTGGGTGGCAAAAAATGCAAGCTCTGTACTATAAAGTTGCCAAAGTGCATAGCGTAGTTACAAGGTCCTGCATTCTGCTTTTATGCGTATAGTTTATTTTTATCTAACACTGCCAGGAGCTTCCAAAAGAGCCCTGCTCCCCTGAGGGATGGGGACAACTCAGACCTGCTCATTAATGAAGGGCCTGAGTCTTCTGATTCAGTACCTTCTTCTCAGCATAAACTTGAGGTCATTCCAAGTTGAACCCTTTATCAGGCCACTGGACCCGAAAATGGTCTTGTTTGTTTCGTGGGGTGCGGGGGAGATCATGACTGTTCAGATAAGATGGCTATACTTTCATCTTTCCTCTCCCTTCCATCTCTTTTTTCCAGGACTGTATTTGGTATCTGGGGCATGAGCTGAGAGGGATCGCTGGTACAACATCCGGAGAGGGGAGGGGTCCCTGCAGTGCTGGGCATCTTTGCTTCCTCCGGTCTCTTTCTGAGCAGGCAGCCCCTCACTGGTGGCTTGTGTGATGGATAGTCAGGTGCCATTTACACCTAAAGTTGGCAGTAGATCTCTCCCATCTGGGTCAAGACTCAGTGTTTCCTGGTGGTCTCAACCTCCCTTCTTTTCTTTTTTAATTTTATTTAAGTATAGTTGATTCACAGCCTTCACTGCTGGCTCAGTCGATAAAGAATCCACCTGCAAGGCGAGGAGATCTGGGTTTGATCCCTGGGTCAGGAAGAACCTCTGGAGGAGGGCATGGCAGCCCACCCCAATATTCTTGCCTGGAGAATCCCCATGGGCAGAGGAGCCTGGCGGGCTACAGTCCACGGGGTCACCAAAGAGTCAGACACGACTGAGTGACTAAGCGTGCATGCACGCGTATAGCTGATTCGCAAGGTGGTATCCGTTTCACGTGTACAGCATAGAGGTTCAGTTATACGTATACCATTGTCCATTCTCTTTTTCAGATTTTCTTCCCATCTAGATTATTACAGAATATTGAGTTCTCTGTGCTATACAGTAGATCCTTATTTGTTATCTGTTTTATATATAGCAGCGGGTATATGTTAATCCCAAGTTCCTAATTTATCCCCGCCAAATACTTCCCCTTTCAGAACCATAAGTTTGCTTTTGAAGTCTGTGAGTCTGTTTCTGTTTTGTAAATAAGCTCATTTGTGTCATCTTTTTTATAGTTTCCACATATAAGTGATATCATATGATATTTGTTTCGCCTGGCTTACTTCACTTTACTCACTTCATCTGGCTTTTCTGGTGGTTCAGAAGGTGTCTGCCTTCACACAGGAGACCCAGGTTCGATCCCTGGATCAGGAAGATCCCCTGGAGAAGGAAATAGCAACCCACTCCAGTATTCTTGCCTGAAGAATCCCATGGACAGAGGAGCCTGGTAGGCTACAGTCCACGGGGTTGCAGAGTCGGACGCAACTGAGTGGCTTCACACTTACTTACACTTACTTCACTTAATATGATATTCTCTAGGACCATCCACGTTGTTGCAAATGGCATTCTTTCTTTCTTTCTTTTTTTTTTTTTTATGACTGAGTAACCTTCCATCGTATTTATGCCTCATCTTCTTTGTCAGTCTGATGGATGCTTTGTTTTACTGTTCTTTAGTTGCTAAGTCATGTCTGGCTCTTTTTGTGACCCCATGGACCATAGCACACCAGGCTCTTCTGTCCATGGGATTTCCCAGGCAAAAATACTGGAGTGGGTTGCCCTTTCCTTCTCCATGGGATCTTCATGACACGGGTCAAAACCTTCTCTCCTGCATTGGTGGGCAGATTCTTTACCACCGAGCCATCGGGAAAGCCCCTGATGGCTACTAGAGGGCAGATATTTTTTCCTTCCTGAGTTCCCCCAGGGCTCACCACCCCACTGTTGGCAGTGCCTGCAACAGCTGATGACTCTGGTGTCCTTTTACTGATACGGCAGGCAATGTTTTATTTCTCACTCATCTCCTCTTGTATGTAACCTTCTCCCACCCTCAGCAACAAGCCAAACAGCACATCTGCCATAAGGAGGCAGGGTATTTCCTTTACATGTTATTTTTTTAACTTTTTATTTTGTATTGGGGTATAGCCAATTGACAGTGTTGTGACAGTTTCAGGTGAGCAGTAAAGGGACTCAGCCATACATACACAAGTATGCACATGTGTACACATTATAGGAAATCTGGATAGAAAAATGCTCAAGTATTTGGAAAATTCTGTTTTTCTAATGAAAGCCTGGTTTTAAAGATAATTGTCTTTCTGAAGCATCATATTTTGGTCCAACTAAAGATGAACTCCATCTCTCAGCCCTCAAGCTGAACTTTCTGTTTGCATTCTTGATA
Source organism: Aepyceros melampus (assembly GCA_006408695.1). Classification (NCBI taxonomy): domain Eukaryota; kingdom Metazoa; phylum Chordata; class Mammalia; order Artiodactyla; family Bovidae; genus Aepyceros; species Aepyceros melampus. Next base: position 50,923 of record SJXQ01011092.1, on the reverse strand, counting down.
TAACAGCCCACCTCTGCTTTCTGAGCCCACTTCTCCACAGCAGCAGGTGGGAAAGGATATGGGCACGGAACTACAAAGTACGGAGGTCATTAATATTTTTGCTAAATTTCCCTTGTAATGGATCGTGTTCATCGAGATCCTCATTCTAATTCTTTCTTTGAGGGACTGGTGGCTAAAGAGCTCAAATTACAGAACATGCTGCCTATTATAAAGCAGAAAGCAAATCTATCCCTAGCGCTAAAACAGTATTTAAATTACTTAATTACACATTATGGAACCAAAATCCCCATATACTGTAATTATTTTCAAATAATCACTTTCCTGCCAATAGCTATATTTTGCCAGGCTGTGAAGACAAAGCAAATTGGCAAGCTGATGGGAAACCTGTCATTGGCAGCACAGAAAATCTTTCTGTTGCCAGTTCCAGAAGCAGGTGCCTGGGATTTGATAAGATGAGAGAGGAGAATTTATTTGTTGCTATGATTCGGAAATGTCACAGAAAACAACTTTCTGCTGCTTTCATGTTCGTGACCATAAATCTCTGCTGGTGAAATGTTTAGGGAGGTGTGCTATCTCAGAGCCTACCACCATACCACAACTCTCCAAATTTGGAGGAAAAAATATGGCTTGGCCACACTCCCCCGCAGTCTGCTTCAAGCTGAAGCCGCTAGAAATGTATCTCAGGGGGCTCCAAGGAGCTCCGGTTCTTTATGTCTCAGCACAGAAAGAATCCAAAGAGAGGCAAAGTGATAGCTAAGAAATGATTTATGAGAACAGGATGCTTGAAGATGCTTGTGAGGTTTACAGGCGGGCAAGATGGTGCCACCACGAGAACTTAGTGAGCTACAGTCTTATAATCAATGGGAAAGTGGGGAGGGGGAGAAGACCACCTTCGTCCTCATTCTTAAGGAGACGTCACCCTTCCATCACCAGCTCTTTCTCCAAGTCAGGGGGAGTTTTCTTGCCCCTAAATGGTCAAGACAGGACTGTATAGGGCAATGGAAATGAGCAAAAAGGCAGTAATATACAGAGACTTGGGTCAGATCCCTGGGTTGGGAAGATCCCCTGGAGAAGGAAATGGCAACCCACTCCAGTATTCTCACCTGAAGGATCCCACGGACAGAGGAGCCTGGCGGGCTACAGTCGATGGGGTCACAAAGCATTAGACATGACTGGGTGACTTTCACTTTCAGATGCTAAAATGCAGTAAATCATCTCAAGTTTCAGCACAATATTACTCTTTTCTTATATTTTTGTTGTTAGTGTGCAGAGAGTATATCCTAGGGATCACTAACTTATTGAGCTCACTTGGCAGGATGTGGGTCTCATCCTGCCATTGTTTTATTGTTTGGAGACATGCTCCATGCTTCTGTTGCTAAGCAAGCTTGCTTGGCTTTGTGGTTCAGCAAACCTGCTTGCTTGAGTGATTATTAACTTATACGGTCTCCCATGCTTTTTTCTCTACTTAAATCCTCTAGTGGGATTAACTATTTAACCCCCTACTTTGCCCCTTTGCTCTGTCCCTATCAAGCCCAGCAAAAAACCCAGCAAAGTGCCCAGAGTGCTGTGTGTGTGCGTGCGCCTCTGTGTATATATGTATGTATAAGGTGGGAGGGGATTCAAAACCACACATTGACAGAAACTATTTCTTAGACTTGTATAGGGCCTATCTCCTATCTCTTAGAGTCCTCGCTAAACATGTGTGTCCCCAAATACTCCCCACATTTTTTGGGCTGCTCCATAAAATAAATTACCTACAAGAATAAAAGTATTTGGCTTTGAGGGTCTTAAGGTACAGAATATTTAGACTCCTTCTCCTCTCATAACCAAGATTTTTATTGTCAAAAATCCTGCATGCAGAAATTCAGGCAAATGCACATGAGTATTTACAAGATCCGCCTCTGTTTCCTACATTTCTGTGCATATAGGGATGTCCTCTGCCCCTTCAGGAAGCCCCTGCCCCCTAATTACTAACTTCTTTATGTACTACGATTTAAATCATGAACTAGACACTCCAAGATACACATGGGGCCTATAGGAAGGCTGAAACCCAATCAGGACACAGACGTGGAGATGCTCTGCAGGGCAGGGACTGTCTTTAGAATCCTTGTACTCTAAGTCAAGGTGGGGGGAATAGCTTTGCTACATGTGGAGGTTTCGCTCTACAAATCTGCAGAAGTCCATTCGTGAACACCTAGTCACAGCATACTACCGTGTGGGGAGAACTGAGTAAAGTCCCTAAACAAGGTTTTTTGTGAAGCGGAAGCTTCATAAGTGATGCCTGTACTTACCCCATCCTAACTGAAGCTAGTTTGAACACTTCCACGTAATATGCCTGGGAAGAGTTGTAAGTAGAAGCCAGCTTTTAATTAAGAGGAAAAGAGCTACGTGTGCTTGGCTGATTGGTGGTCTTTCAGTTTTCTTAATGTAGAGTGTGTCGTATCAGCATTTAAATGGCTTCCAACTAGTAGGTACTTCTTTCAAGGCCACAGAGACTGAAATTAAGATAAACACATATTAACAGGGTGGGAACAATAATAAAAGCAAATAATTGTCCTGATTTAAAATGCATATTGTGAGTGATTCTAAATGCATGGAAATGCAGTTATTACACCAGCATCAAGGATCGTGGGCCTATTTTATTGAAGTAATTAAATACTCTTATTAAGTTTGGGGGACTTTGGATCATTTTAGGCAATTGAAAATTGGAAGGGAAATGTTGAGCAGGTCTAATGCATGAGGAACAACTGGACTTCTTGACATCAGTGGAACAGTTTCTGAGTCTCAAGGCTCATTTGCTATAGAAAATGCATGACCTATTGAGTTTAGGGCTGGCGTGCTGAAGTTCAAACAGATGGCATCAGAGCCAATGTTTCCCTGAAATTGCCGTGTGGTTATAGTACCATGCTAACAATAGCAACAACAGGAATACTCGCGGAGCTTTCTTGAATACCTAGGATATGTCAGGTGTTATTGTAGGTAGTTCATAGGTTTTAACTTATCTGAACTTGACCCCAAGTTCTGTATCATGTGGAAGAAGCATTCTGGTATCATTCTGACCATGATAACACTCCCTTCTGATCCCCAAATCGGAGACGTTTACTCATCCCCTGACACGACACGGGCCCTCCTCCCGTAACACCATCTCGTGTGGAAGCATCTGCTTTGGTTCACGCTTCTCTGGCTCCCTCAGAAGGAGAACACAGGCTGACAGAGACCTTCTTCATCGTACTTCTTAGATCGCTTGTGATGATTCCGCCTTCACACACTTGAAGAACAGGAGCTGAGTAAATTACGGCATGAATGTTAGTCACTCAACTCTGTCTGACTCTTTGTGACCTCATGGGCTGTAGCCCGCCAAGCTCCTCTATCCATGGGATTTTCCAGGGAAGAATACAGCAGTGGGTAGCCATTCTCTTCTCCAAGGGATCTTCCCTACCCAGTGATCAACACTGGGTCTTCTGTATTGCAGACAGATTCTTTACCTTCTGAGCTGCTAGGGAAGCCCCAGTGAAGAAATTCGTAGCTATTTTTTTCTTTCAAATACTATTTCAGGATTAGTTTTCAATATTCTTTGCTTTTTGATGAAAATTCAGAATCTCTGTTTATAAAACAGGATGTAACTTTGATATCAATTTTTAAAATGTTGTATATATATATGTACATACATATACATATAAAGAAGAAATAGATCAGAATATACAACCATGTTAAAAAGGATCATCTCTGGGAGGGAAGATGATTAATAATCTTTTCTGCCTCTCTATTTTTCTGAAAGAAAATGTTACAAGGCTATAATAATTGTCAACAATTAAAAGACTTATTGATTTGAATGTAATTGTGCACATGTGTGCTTAGTTACTCGGTCGTGTCTGATTCTCTGAGACCCCATGAACTGCAGCCCACCAGGCTCCTTTGTTCATGGAATTCTCCAGGCAAGAATACTGAAGCAGATTGCCTCTCCCTTCTCCCGGGGATCTTCCTGACCCAGGGACTGAACCTTCGTCTCCTATGTCTCCAGCATTGGCAGGAGGATTCTTTACCACTGAGCCACCTGAAAGCCTGACTATAATCATGGTTTTGTTCAATTACTTTTGCTGAATATTGACTAGCAAGCAGAATAAGTAAGAAAAAAAACTGACAAGCCATAAGTATTTCAAAAAAATTTCTAAGTGGGTAGTTTATCCTTTGGAAAGGATCCTCCCATTTCTGTCTTTCACAAAGACATATTTCGCAACTTGACTCCTAAACTAAGGTTTGGAAATATTAGAACTCTTTGGCAATCCACATATAGAATCTTGCTAAATGATACCAGGCCAGGGCCAAAGCAAGAAAAGCTTTCTTGGACACCTATACTCTCCTAAGGCACACTATAAAATTCTGGCTCCATGAATTGGAGTTACTCAAAATAACCTTGTTCTGAACAATTTGGAGACGTCAGGATTCTTTAAAACCATCCTTGTCAGGGTTCTTATTGATCAAAGAGTTTCCTGCCCTTCAAAGCTATGTGGCTGCCATGAAGAAAACTTTTCTAACAGAAATCAGCTAAAGTGTGCAGAGCTATTTAAGGGTCAGCTGATGCTGAAACAGCAAATTCTGAAGCAGGTTTTGAATCCATAGAAATTAGAAGAGCTTTCTATCTTGTTCCTATAGTCAAGTAAAACTTATTCTTTCTTCTTTATGGCTGCAGAAGCAACTCTTTGCTTAGTTACCTCATGGTGGTGATTTAGTTGTTAAGTCATGTCTAACTCTTTGTGACCCCATGGACTGTAGCTCACCAGGCTCCTCTGTTCATGGGATTCTCCAGGCAAGAATACTGGAGTGGGTTTCCATTTCCTTCTCCAGGGGATCTTCCTGGCCCAGGAATCAAACCTGGGTCTCTTGTATTGCAGGCAGATTCTTTATGGACTGAGTTATGAGGGAAGTTTCTTCATAAAAGTTTCTTCATAAAAGTTACTTCATAAAAGATTTCAACTGTCCACATAATTAACAATGGATAAGATGACAATTACAGGAGAAATATAGCCTGAAAGATGAAACCAATTTGTCATAAAACAATTTTTTATTTGGTGAAACTACCAAGTAGGTACTGCTTAGATTAAATCACAGATACTTGGTGAATCTGACTTCATCAGATTGGAACTTCTGTTATTCCCAATCTTCTGATTAAGGTTTACTTAATTTTTACATCACCACTAATAATTTTACCTATTTACTCCACTTGATCATGAATTGTCAAAACTCTCCTTTTCAATGGAGTTGAAGAACAGAAAGTGCCTTGGTATTTTTATCTTCAACATAAATACATCTAAATAGTAGAATCTAAAGATTCTTCAAATAGTTTGTTAATGTTAAAAGAATGAAGGAAAACATATACAAAATTTTAAAAATTCATTTTTACTTCATTATACAAATGATGGATGTTCATTATAGAAAAAGCTGAACAAATAGAAGCAAAATTGGATATAAAAGCATCTCATGTTTTCACTATATTGAACTTACCACTGTTAACATTTGGTGTATATACTCTTTTAGATTTTTTCCCCATTTTGTAGATTATGAAAAATTAATTTTATGCTACAATTTCTTTTTTCTTTCTCTGCAACACAGAAAAATTATCTATATTATAAATGTAATTCTACATTTTTATCCTTAAAGTCTATTTAATATCCATTATTGATAGTAGCACAACTAAATAATCCCTTATTTTTTGGAGACTGAAAATACTTTCAACTATTTATCATTATTATAATGAATAATAATGGTGAATATCTTTTCACTAAATTCCCAATCATTTCCTTTGGTTACTTGTTTATAAATATGATTTCTTGTTCAAAAGGTGTACACACTTTAAAACTTTTGTGATTTATTGCCAGGTTACCATTTAAAAGATGAACACTATTTTTTTCTCAACACTGTTTACTCTGAGAGCTATTTCTTTAAACCTTCTGTCACATTTAGTATTATCACTCTTAACATGTACATATCATAGTATAAAAATAACAATGAAGTATTTTAAATTTCTGTTAGTGAAGTTGAAATTTTTTCATTTATTTATAATTAAATTGTATGTATTATTTTATCAAATGACTTTCTTACTTTATGTTTTAATTATGGCAACTTCATTCATATTTATTTTGAAGTCATTTTGTATTTGGGGCTTACCAGATGGCTCAGTGGTACGGGATCCACCCGCCAATGAAGGAGATGAGGGTTTGATCCCTAGGTCAGCAAAATCCCTGGAGAAGGAAATGGCAACCCACTACACTCCAGTGTTCTTGCCTGGAAAATCCCCTGGACAAAGGAGCCTGGCCGATTACAGTCCATGGGATCACAACAGAGTCGGACACAACTTAGCGATTCAGTTCAGTTCAGTCACTCAGTCGTGTCTAACTCTTTGTGACCCCATGAATCGCAGCACGCTAGGCCTCACTGTCCATCACCAACTCCCAGAGTTCACTCAAACTCACGCCCATCGAGTCAGTGATGCCATCCAGCCATCTCATCCTCTGCCGTCCGCTTCTCCTCCTGCCCCTAATCCCTCCCAGCATCAGAGTCATTTCTAATGAGTCAGCTCTTCATGTGAGGTGGCCAAAGTACTGGAGTTTCAGCTTTAGCATCAGTTCTTCCAATGAACACCCAGGACTGATTTCCTTCAGAATGGACTGGTTGGATCTCCTTGCAGTCCAAGGGACTCTCAAGAGTCTTCTCCAACACCACAGATCAAAAGCATCAATTCTTTGGCACTCAGCTTTCTTCACAGTCCAACTCTCACATCCATACATGACCACTGGGAAAGCCATAGCCTTAACTAGACGGACCTAACTTAGCAATTAAGCAACAACAATTGCTGATATATATTTAGGATATGAATACCTTTCTTGCTACAAATGAAACTAGTACTTTTCCAAATTTTCATTTGTTTTGAATCTTATTAGTGTTTTTATATATCATTTTTTAAAGTTCTTAAACACCAAACTAACTCAAAAAATTGTTAAAATAAAATTATTCCTATATGTATTAAGCTGGATAATACCAAAGTCTAACTTGACCTTTTTCTCCTAAAGTGGAAAAACTCTTAACACCACCCTGAAAGATTTATATCTGGTCCTTTCCTTTACACTTCAAAAAAGAATAGCAACAATCATAGTGTTTGACCCTGTAATTCAAGCTCTGTTATCAGTAAGACAAGAAGATTTCTCTAAATTGTATTTTGTCTCAGATTTCTTCAAAGGATACTTGCAGTTTTGATGAATCTAGTCAACATGTGAGACTCATGGTAGCAGTTTTAAATCCAGCCTCCAGTGTAAAAGCAAGAAGAATTCTGATAGACATTGATTTGCAGACATCTGGCTAATGATAATGGCTTAGAATCGTGTCTACTTTCTGTTAAAAACAGAAAGCTCTTGAGTATAGGTATAAACAAGATGCAATTGAAACGTGGCATCTTCTAACAGACTTGGAATTCTTGATGTGTTCAGCAAGCAATGTCATTTGGCCCCAGGAGAGCGAAGCTCACTGTGTGGTCCAGTCTCTCTCAGGTTCCACCATGCATCCGTATCACGGAGCAATTTTCTCTCCTAGGATAGTACATCACATGCACAACACCTGGGATCTCCATTGCTCTTCAGCATGATGTTAACAAAAATATACCCCAGTCACTTCCTCTTGATTACTATCAGTGAAAAGAAAAATGAGGCCAAATGGACACATACTCTGAGAGTTACACTGATACTGACTTAGGTTTATTTTTGTGGGGGCAAAAGTGATCAGAGAACCTTTAGGGCATCCACGTGGTCTCATTGTTCAAATGTCCATATGCATAAAGAGGAAATATTTTGCACATCATTCGTGGAGGTACAGGCTTCCCTGGTGGCTCAGATGGTCAAGAATCCACCTGCAATGCAAGAGATCTGGGTTTAACGCCTGGGTTGGGAAGATCCCCTGGAGAAGGAAAAGGCTAGCCACTCTAGTATTCTGGCCTGTCCATGGGGTTGCAAAGAGTCAGACACAACTGAGCTACGTTCACTTTCGTGTGGAGTTACGGGCTTCCATTTGAAGTCCATCCATAGGTCCCTAAAAAGGTTAGACTTTTCTGTTTTACAAAATGTGATTTCTTATACTTGCCTGGGGTTTGAGAAGCACAGGAAAGAAGCGCAATTCACCAGGAGACCCACAGTCTGGTTCCAAACGTTAGATTGTGATATGAATTATGTCTCTCATGACTTTGCCAACAGAATGCCTTCCTCTAAAAAAACAAAAAACTTCTGAAGACCAGAATGGACAACTGGTCCATTTTGTTCCAGGAGAGCTGACCAAGCCCTCAGTGGATGCACCATTGTAATAACAACAAACAGTCTACTCTGTCTATGGTGATTTATTATTTCCATCACCAGAGAAAAGCGTCTTCCTTCAGACGCAGGTGGTGAGTGTGTTCTCACACACAGCTTGCTTGGTGCTCTTTGTGAAGCATTGACCAGATGGTGAGAAATCAGATGTGTCCTCTTCCCGGGCCACACGCAGCCCCCTCCCCACCCCCTCATTCCCTCCCTGTCACTCGCCCACATTCACTCTCCTCTGACTCTTGTCGCTCAACTCGCATACGTACTTTGATGACAGCCACGAAATAAAAGGCAGACTGCAGATGGAACTCGGGTGGCTCGCCTTAATTTGTTATATTTCACATTGCATTTGCTGACCTTTTCACTGAGATCTGGGGAAGCTGGCACAAAGTTAAGAAACATATACCCAACAACCATTTAAAACATCATATTAATCAGAGTGTAAGGTGAGATGGTTTCCCTAACAATTTGGGCTCTCTATTGGGAATAGATACACACACACACACACACACACACATGTTTGTTGGCAATCTTTGGCATCCTTGACTTACAGAAGCATCTCTACCTTTGTCTCAAAAAGGAGTTCTCCCTCTGTGCTCATCTCTTGTGTCCAAATTTCTCTTTCTTTATAAGGATGCTAGTTATTATTGGATTAGGGTCCACACTAATTGCCTCATCTTAATTTAACTAATTATATCTGCAATGATCTTATTTTCAAGGGTGGTTGTATATTCTGAGTGCTGGGATTTAAAACTTCAACTAAAAATTTTGGAGGGGTGCAATTCCATCCATGAAATTGTACCTGCATATATATGCATATGTGATATACATAACTTTATGGGTTTATATATGTACATACGTATATTCTTCTGAAGAAGAATATATATGGTAACAATCCCATATATATATGGAAAGAAGGAGAGGGAGGGAGAACGCAAGCTAGCCTTATGAAGGTGTTTAGTTCAATTCAGTCACTCAGTTGTGTCCGACTCTTTGCGACCCCATGAATCGCAGCACGCCAGGCCTCCCTGTCCATCACCAACTCCTGGAGTTCACTCAGACTCACGTCCATCAAGTCCATGATGCCATCCAGCCATCTCATCCTCTGTCGTCCCCTTCTCCTCCTGCCCCTAATCCCTCCCAGCATCAGAGTCTTTGCCAGTGGGTCAACTTTTCGCATGAGGTGGCCAAAGTACTGGAGTTTCAGCTTTAGCATCATTCCTTCCAAAGAAATCCCAGGGCTGATCTCCTTCAGAATGGACTGGTTGGATCTCCTTGCAGACCAAGGAACTCTCAAGAGTCTTCTCCAGCACCACAGTTCAAAAGCATCAATTCTTTGGCACTCAGCTTTCTTCACAGTCCAACTCTCACATCCATACATGATCACTGGAAAAACCGTAGCTTTGACTAAATGGACCATTGTTGGCAAAGTAATGTCTCTGCTTTTCAATACGCTATCTAGGTTGGTCATAACTTTCATTCCCAAGGAGTAAGCATCTTTTAATTTCATGGCTGCAGTCACCATCTGCAGTGATTTTGGAGCCCCCCAAAATAAAGTCTGACACTGTTTCCACTGTTTCCCCATCTATTTCCCATGAAGTGATGGGACCAGATGCCATGATCTTCGTTTTCTGAATGTTGAGCTTTAAGCCAACTTTTTCACTCTCCTCTTTGACTTTCATCAAGAGGCTTTTGAGTTCCTCTTCACTTTCTGCCATAAGGGTGGTGTCATCTGCATATCTGAGGTGATTGAGATTTCTCCCGGCAATCTTGATTCCCCCTTGTGATTTGTATCCCAGGATCTGGCTCACACCTCAGTCCTCGAGTTCTTTGCAAATGACCTGAATGGTGGGATGAGCCCCAGAAGAAGCAGCTTCCTTAGACACCAGAGGGCTCAAGACAAAAATCCTTATTTACCCTCTGACACCCTCTCTCCTCCAGTCACACAGCTCCAGTGTATTTGAGGAGGTCTCCCCTGGACTTGTTCCTCTCTGCATTCTCCCAGATCCCCCACATCCATCTAAATGAATCATCAGTTAAGATCTTAGGCCAGCAAGCAGCCTCAGCTCTAAACAGACCCTGAACTTTCCTGCACAGATGCATGACCCCTGATGTGCTCGGCTGTGTGTGTGCTCAGTCGTGAACAGCTCTTCGTGATCCTCTGAACTGTAGCCCGCCAGGCTCCTCTGTCCACGGGGATTCCCAGGCAAGAATACTGGAGTGGGCTGCCATTTCCTTCTCCAGGGGATCTTCCCCACCCAGGGATTAAACCCGTGTCTCAGCTCTACACGTCCCTGAAATAGGCCTTCGCTCCTCTTCTTCATGGGAGGCCGAAGGAAGAAGAGACGCAGGATGAATTGGAGGCAGACAGACGGTCAGACCCTGAGCTCTGTACTTACCAGCTGTGTGAGCTTGGACAAGTTGCTTAACCTCTCTGAAATGCAATTTGCTTCTCAAAGGGTTAAAAAATAAGCCTTCACACAGTCGTTTCAATACTGGAAGAAGTGTTGGATGTAAAATTATATAGTGGCTGGTCATTAGCACCTGCTTAGGACGTGCGGGTTTCTCCTCTCATCCCACGGAGGTTACTGTTTTATACAGCCATCATTTGACCTTGTCTAGAGCCCTCTGAAAATCCCGTTTCTGAGTGCATTTTTCACTTACTGGGATGCCATTTCCAGTCTTCTGATCTTCAACTGCTTTGTGGTTTGAGGAACTGCTGAGACACAGATGCAATTTCGTCTCAGAATATGACGAAGTGCCAAGCACGCATCAGACTCACTTTCCTCAGAATCAATCTGCTTTTCTCCTTTTCTTGTGTTTTGACACATTTCTTCCTGAAAAGCTGAATTACTTGTTTCCTAAAGAACAGCACCCAGGAGGGATGGAGCACCCCCACACTGCCTGTCCAAACCTCTGCACCCGCACACCGTAACTGTTCGGGCGGCGGTTAAAGGGAAGGAGAGATGCCCAGACCTTCCAGTCTCCCGCAGGAGGTGGACGCTTTTCCTTCTGGTCACCTCAGAAGTCCGTCTCTCTTGTGCTTTTCTTGCAAATACTAACCCTTCACGTTCATGCTCAGCAGCTAAGTCGTGTCTGACTCTTTTGCGACCTCGTGGAATGTGACCCGCCAGGCTCCTCTGTTCATGGACTGGACTGGGTTGACATTTCCTCTTCTAGGGGACCTTTCCATCCCGGGGAACAAACCCATGTCTCTTGCGTCTCCTGCTTTGGCAGGCGGATTCTTTAGCCACTGAGCCACCTGGGAAGCCCTGTTAGTTCACATACTTGCTCCAGATAGCAGACACTTCAGATGCTACTTTTCAAGGCCGTATTGTCTTTACAGCAACTACTCATCTCTACTGCGGTAGCTAAAATACCATGGAAAAGTAATAAACAAATGAGAGTAGCTGTGTTCTAATAAAACTTTATTTACAAAACTAGGTAGTGGGGTATAATCGGTCCATGGGTCTGTTTGCCAAATATAGGCTTTATTTAGGAGCTTCATAATAATGAAGTGTGGCTGTTTGTTCATGCTTTCGTCCTTGAGTTTAAGTTTTTCCACTGGTACTACTACTTTTAGGAAGAGATGCTAGGACTTCCCTGGTGGTCCAATGGTTAAGACTCTGAGCTTCCAATGCAGAGTTTGATCCCTGCTCAGGGAACTAACATCTCACATGACAACCTGGTGTGGCAAAAAAAGAAAAAGAAATAAAGAAAAGAAAGGGATGCTGGTAGCAAGCCAGTTGGATAAGGAATCAGAGTCAAAGATTTTAATAAAAGCACTTGACTCATATCTACTTTATGACTAAGTGGAGTCACATAAGCTCTAGGGGTTGCAGCTTTTTTATTTGTCACTTGGCAGCTGTTTCCTCTGATTTCAGGGCTAGGTAAGATTCCAGTGAGATCAAGTATGTGATGATAGATTGTAAACTACAAAGTAATCCCAAGCTGGCCTTGATATGTAACCAAATGCCTTAGCATAGTAAGAGCCACTAATATCTCATTAGATAGCATTCCTTATGACAATTAGTAAACTATCCCTTACAAAACCTTGGGAATGTTCGTCTGTCTTCAGCATCTTATATCAATTCCCTTCCATGCCCAGAGCAGGAAGAAGACATATATTATGGCAACAGCCCCTCTGAGTTTTGCCAGCATCGTTTTTCTCTATTTCTTCACCAGCAGAGGTTTTCTTTTCCCCACTTGACCAATTCCCTAAATTTCAACACCTTGTCTTCTGAAGCCAACTTTTGCAATTCTAATTTGTAGAGAATGTGTAAATCTACCCATCATCTGTTTTCTGTGTAGATCCTGGTTCATAGTAGGCGTGAAGCATTTTGGAGAACACGTATTTTAAAACAAAGTTACATAGATTGCTGATCGTGGATCTTCTAGAAGGAACCCTCTATTTCATTCTCTCTCCATGGGATGCTCTAAAGAGGCTCTTGAATGTCTCATATCTCATTTATAGTTTCCCATCACTGAATTGAATTCATCAGTTTTTATAGTAATATTAATGTCTATCAGGTTTAGATGCTAAATGGCCAGTGTCAGTTTTCCCTTAGAAAGGGAAAGCCAAATGCCATTTATGTTTCTCTTAAAAGACACTCTGCTATTATAATACATATAGTTCATATTCCTAATTTAAAACATTTTATTGAGGCATAGTTTATTTACGGTGTTGTGCTAAATTCTTCTGTACAGCAACGTGACTCAGTTATACACATATACACATCCTTTTTTATATTCTTTTCCGTATGGTTTACCCTAGGATATTAATATAGTTCCCTGTGCTATACAGTTGGATCTTGTTGTTTATCCATCCTATATATAATAATTTGTATCTACTAACACCAAACTCCCACTGATTCATCAAATTTTTAAGTCTTATAAAATTAAGAATAATAACTTATTTCTGAGTTAACACAAGAGTTGCTGTTTTGGTACAAAAAAAAAACTGATAAAGTTTTACAGAACTCTTAAGCAGAAAGGGGCTATTCCTTATAATTGTCTAGTTTTTTCCCCAGATCGTCTCACCCACCATTGCAATAAACTCGTGGATTACAGTTTATTAGGAAACAGGCCAGCTGGCTTGAAAGTCATAAAAGCACTCAGCAAATACAAGATAATAATGAAATTTACATTTTACTGGAATCAAGAAAAAGAAAAATAAAGGCAAAAGAGCAGTAAGGATATAAAACTAAACAAAAAAAGAGTAAAGAAATGCATGGCTAGACCAGAACAAAAGTTTACATGAACTGCTATTATCCAGTGCATGAAAATTGCCCAAATGAAAGAGAGAAAGACTGTATGTTTAAAAAAAGAGGAGAAACAATTTTAAAAATGTGTGTTCACCTTCATGCATCTTATTCAGTACTCTGACACGCTAGCCAAAATTACAGGGATGAAAGAGTTTCACACTTCTCAGAGCATTCCTCCAGCAGGAGAACAAAGCGGCTTAAATGGAAATAATAAAGGCACTTCGAAGGGGCTGGTCTAAATTCTGTGAATGTTACCTTATATTTTGTGACTCCAATTAGGTCCAGAAGAATGTGGATGGGGATTTACTAACTCAAAGGAAACAACTGAAGTAAGTCTAAAGATATACGCTCTTTTGGTCTGGATGTATGTGTATGCATCTTCACTTGGCTTACAAAGCTGTGCTAGTTTCAGGGGTACAGTGCAGTGATTCAATTCAGTGATGAATATGTTCTTTTTCAGATTCTCTTCCCTTATAGGTTATTACAGAGTATTGAGTAGAGTTCCCTGTTCTACAGTAGGTCTGTGTTGGTTCTCTATTTCATGTATAGTAGTAGCATGTATATATTGATATAAATAAATTAGGGAGTTGGCATTAACATATTCTGATTTTTTAAAGGCTTAGATTTTTATCATTATAGTCATGTTTTTCATTTCAGATGTTAATATTTGAATGTTTGAGAGAATAATAGGCTACAGTAGGCTATAAGTGTAGTTTGAGATGTTTAAGGGACTCTGTTCAATTCAGTGTATAAATGAGGTTGAAGTTTGGTGTTAATTGCTCAGTCGTGTCTGACTCTTTGCCACCTCATGAACTAACTATAGCCTGCCAGGCTCCCCTGTCCTTGGGATTTCCCAGGCAAGAATACTAGAGTGGGTTGCCATTTCCTCTTCTAAGGGATCTTCCCAACCCAGGAATCAAAGCCAAGTCTCCTGCCTTACAGGCAGGTTCTTTACTGTCTGAACCACCAGGGAAGCCCTATAAATAGGGTTAATTGTTCCTAAATAGGATGCCTTATAAGATCTGTATCTTTAAATTTTATAGATAGGTTGATCATTAATAAAAATGTAAGTCGAAGTATTCTTACCTTTACATAAAACCACTTGGATTCTTTTAATCGAGGCTTTTAAGGTGACACTAGAGGCTAAGGAAAAACGAAGATTTGAAATTAGTTATATTAGTTGTTTAGCTGAACATTAAAGAAAGCTAACCACAGATAGATATTTGTACACTGAAGCACTTCTCCCAGCAAAAAGAACCCTAACTGACAATTCATTGGGAAGTTTGAAGGAAGAAGACACTTTTTAAAATGAATTTCAAATGGCTGAAATTTCTTCAGCACATTTATTGAGTGCTTATGTACTAAGCTCTGGGCTAGGTGCTCATTGAAAGGACTCAGGACGATGCGTCCACCTGCTCCTGCATGCACGCTCAGTAGTTCTTGGCTATTATTACTAACAGAAGCCTTCTTTGTGGGCATATGTTTCTATGTGTGTGTGTGTCTCTGTGTGTCTACCTCTCAATCCATATACATCTCTATCAAGCTTTTGGGGAGATAAGAGAGGAAAAAAAGAGAAAATGGAGAATAGTAGAGATTGAAGGTGCTCCTTTGTTAATCTGCAACAGACACATGCCTGTACAAACACACACACACACGCAAATCTGGTATGCGCCTAGAAGTGCTCCAGTCTTTGGAGTGAAATCTGAAAAAACATCTGTCATTGGAAGGGGCAGCCACTTTGCCTTCATCCGACAACCATTTTGACATGAAAGGAACGGAGGTCTTGGGAGATGACACGACTTGCAGTAAACGCCCATCGAAGATAAACAAAACCACACACTCACTGATGCGGGAAGGACAGATTTCCAACAGTAATAACCATGTTAACAGGAATGAGTCTGGCAGGAACGGAACTCATTCACCAGTTGTTCAGAAGAGAATCATCATTTTAAAAGGGAAACAGGAGCATAAAGAGGGGTCCTAGAGGGGGCTCGGTAGAGTTAGAGAAGTGAAAAATGACAAAGGGTTAATCAGTGTAAAGGGGACACTGGTCTGCTGTGCCCGTTGGCAGAGACCAAAGTTAGGATTCTGTCCTCTGGCAGAACTGGGTACTGCCAGCCCTATCAGAGACTGGCTGAAATAAATAGTAAATTTAAGGGCAGAAAACTTGACTTTTCTAAGCATGCACTTTAGAGGGGAGAGGGGTGTAGACTTGGGCTGTTAGAAACTAAATTGGTGTTTTGAGCTGTTAGAAATAGGATTGATGTTTTGAGCTGTTAGAGATGGGGTTGATGTTTTGAGCTGTAGAGATGAGGTTGATGTTTTGAGCTGTAGAGAAAGTGCTGATTTTTGAACTGTTAGAAACTAGTTCTGGCCAAGAAGAGTGCTAGAGGAGCCTGGCTAAAGGCCAAGGGAGGAGAGAGTCTGTGTCATCAATTAGTAAAATTTCCAGTAATGAGATTTGCATCTGTGATTCAGCTGGATTCTGGTAATGATAACTGTACAAGAGACCACTCAGAAAGCTTTTACTGTGAAAAAAGTCTTTGCCCATCCTTGTTAAATGAACCTAGCATCAAGCTGTGGCGCTTTCTCTAGTCTGCAGGTTGAAGGGTACACTTCCGTGCACTGTCAAGGAAAGCAGGTCACTTGAATTCCATCTAAGTGATCTGAATTTAGTATGTGAAACCCATTGCATCTATAAATACCATCACCCTCTGATAGGTACACTTCAGTTTTGTTATCACTTCTACTCTAGCCAATACTGCTTTATGTCCTGTTGACGAATCCTGCAGAAACAATCAGAACGTCAGCCTCAAATAAATATCACACTGTCATATTCAGGACGTGAAACAGGACCAAGACACAAATACCAAAGGAGCAGGCTCGTGGGCCATGGGATTTGTCATTCTCTAAGTTATTTAAGCCTAAAATAGCTCCCTATATGATCGATTAGAGGTCTATCTCTGTGAAGGCTTTAAGCCTTTATTTTTTCTTAACCTTCTTTGAATCTATGTATGTCTTCATTCATTAACTCTTCAACATAATGACTGTAAGTTCATCATCCATTAAAGGAAACACAGCTTCTATTTGCTGCCTCAAAGGCAAGTTAACCAAGTTCAAAGTAAGGACTTTTTTGTGCACAGGAGAATGTCAGAAAATGAAATATAAACTGTCATTTATCCAGGCAGATTTGGGCTGATATGTAGGGATAGTTGGTAGTCCTCAGACTATAGAATAAAAGGTACGAGAATCTTCCAACTGCTCTATCTTTGCAAAAAGCAAAGGACTCTTGATCTGTAGCAGTTAATATCTCCTGATAAGACATTCCTAAATTAAACAAATCACTCACCCTTATCAGAAGATGAAGACTTCTGGGATATCCTTTAACAAATTGCTTCACACATACATACAGAGGGTCTCCTGGGTGAAAATTCATTTTTTTTTTACCTTGTGGAAAGAGTGATAAGAAAACCTTGTTTGGCTCATCACAGCACCGAATGTACTCATGATCAAAAGCTCAGAAAGAAGGCTGGATTCTCAAGGGCCCTTTGTATTTCTTCACAGAGATTTATTTAAAAAGAGAGAGGGGAAAAAAGAAGAAAAAGAAACATTTTTAAGTGAGGAGAGACGTGACTTTGAAGTAGCAATGCTGTCTCAGCACCAGAAGGAGAGGGGGTCGCCAGGTCAGTTTCCTCTCTTCCAGACTTTTATGTCCACATTTCCATCTCGGCAGAACATAGTCGCTAGGAGATGATTTAAAAGATTGAGGGCTGAGATGATCTTTAGAAACCTTCTAGCATTTTCTTCAGTCATTGCTTCCTTGTATGACACAGAAGAAGCTTTGGGGGGAGAAACAGTTTGTTCCTGCATCTTCCTCCTAGTCCTAAACTCTCATTATTGGAATCTTATTAAGATGTAGCCAGGATCGTTCAGCTCACGCTAGAACACATATCCTGTCTGGACATTAACACTTAGAGGTATCCTCACTGTTTTCTCAAATACAAACTGTGAGAAAGAAGGAGCAGACATTCCAGGCCTTTTTCTAACATAAGTAAAGTTAAGCTAAGAATGTCTGAAATTGAAGTGCATATGACTGAAAGTAAATCCTACGCTTAACATGTGGTAGAACATTATAAAGAGAAAACTTGGAGAAAAGCTTCATTCGTTTGTTGCCCGCTGAAAAATATTACTGCATTAAATGGTTTCTTCTTTAAAAAATTTTTTTTTTATTAAAGTGTAGTTGAGGGACTTCCCTGGTGGTGCAGCGGCTGAGGCGCCACGCTCCCGATGCTGGGGGCCTGGTTTCAGTCCCTGGTCAGGGACCTAGATCCCGCATGCCACAATTAAGCATTTGCACGCCTCAGCTAGGACTTGGCACAGAAAATAAATAGTAATAAATAAAATAAAAGGTAAATATAAAATAAAATAGAGCGATTTACAAATGATACTAGAGTCAGGTGTACTACATAGGGATTCACCAATTTTAAAGATTATACCCCATTTTAAATGATTATTAAATTTTGACGATACTCCTTACTACACTGCACAAAGTACCCTTATTGCTTATTTGTGTTACACACAGTAGTTTGTCTCTCAATTCCCCTCCCTAATCCTGCCGCTTCCCCTTCCATCTACCCTCTAGTTTGTTATGAGTGTGTGTGTTAGTCGTTCAGTTGTGTCTGACTCTTTGCAACCCTGTGGACTGTAGCTCTCAGGTTCCTCTGTCCATGGAATTCTCCAGACAAAAATACTGGTCTGGTTGCCATTCCCTTCTGTATATCTGCAAATCTGTTTCTGTTATATCATTCATTTTACTTTTTAGATTTCATATAAAGGTGATAATACACAGTATTTGTCTTTCTCTGACTTATTTTACTATGCAGGTCCATCCATGGCTCTTCCAAATGGCAAAATTCTATTCTGTTTCATGGCTGGTAATATACCACTGTGTGTGTGTGTGTGTGTGTGTGTGTGTGTGTGTGTATTCCATACACAGGTCCTTCTGTAACATCATAAGGAAAACCCAAACCAACTTTTAGACAACCAAATATACATGGCACTTCTTTATCCATTCATCTGTCGATGGACATTTAGGATGCTTCCATATCTTGGCTGTTGTAAAGAGTGCTGCTATGAACACTGGGACACATGTATCTTTTCAAATTAGTGTTTTCATCATCTCCACATAGGAGTGAAGGAGTGGGATTGCTGATCATATGGTAGTTCTATTTTTGGTTTTTAAAGGAACCTTCATACTATTCTCCATAGTGACTGTACCAATCTACATTCCCACCAGTAGTGCAGGAGAGTTTCCTTATCTCCAGTCCTCACTAACATTTTAATCTGTAGACTTTTTGATGATAACCATTCTAATAGGTATGAGGTCATATCTCATTATAGTCTCAATTAGCATTTCTCTTAATTCACAATTAAGAGCATCGTTTCCTATGCCTGTTGGCCATCTGTATGTCTTCTTTGGAAGACTCCAGGGTTGAGGTGCCCAGCGTGTGGCTCAAACCCCTAGCTCACCAGGGAGGATCCCCACGCCTGTGGTGTCCCCTCCAGAAAGCTAGGGAGGTCCCCTCCTTTCCTGGGTCCCCGCCAGGGGTGCAGCAGGATAACTTCTCCCTTCCTACCCAACTCCATGTGAAAGTGGCTCAGTCGTGTCCGACTCTGCAACCCCACCCATGGACTGTAGCCTGCCAGGCTCCTCTATCCATGGAATTCTCCAGGCAAGAATACTGGCATGGGTAGCCTTTCCCTTCTCCAGGGGATCTTCCAACCCAGGGATCCAACCCAGGTCTCCCACACTGAAGGCAGACTCTTTACCAGCTGAGCTACCAGGGAAGCCAATTCCATGTGGATCTTTCTTTATAGCCCTGGTTGTAGAAGAGCCCTTCTGCCAGACTCTGGGTTATTGCCAATGAGCTCTGCTCCACATGTACTATATTTTTGATGAGTTTGCTGGGGGACGTGAGCTCAGCATCCTCCTTCTCCACCATCTTGATCTCTGGCTACATTAAATATTAATAGTTTATTTCTTTCCAATTCAAGCTATACTTGCCCTTTCCTGATGATAAGGTACGTCTGAAAAGCTGTGCATTAATCAGCCATTGTCACTTAAATCATAAGTTCTCAAAAACCTACTCTGTAATTTCAGACATTGTTCATCCCCAATTTGAAATCCTAATAATTTAATTTCAAGTCTGTCCAGTCCCACCTCTTAGTCAAATAGCTGATCGTCTGTAAATAAAAATTTAATTGCGCTAGGCTGACTCTCTATTTGTTGGATTATTTTTGCCTCAGACTTATTTTTCAGAATTGACAATTAAAACCTAGATCCTCTACTCCATAAAATTTAAAGGCTACATAACAGGTTTTCTTGCAAGAACGTACACCTTTCTAATGAAATAGAAAGTGAAGTCATTTTGATGGTCTATGATTCATATGGAACCTGCTGCAAAACTGCTGCTTAATAAAAAACAGCATCACCTCCTTTCCATGTCCCTGTTCGTTTCATGCATTTCTACACTTTGTTTCCCCCTTTTCTAGACCAGGTGCTCTGTGGAGCTTTGTGCACAGCTGCAGCTGGAAGTACTGGTAATTGAGAATAGCTGCTACCTCAAAAAAAAAAAAAAAAAATCCTAAAGTGGGCACACCTTCCTCATCTTGGTCATTGCACATATTCTCATGAAGCATTCCTGTTAAATGAAGCCCTAAACAAATATATCCCTGTGGTCTTCTTTTTCTTGAAAGGTCAGTGTTGGGAAGCAAGTGCTTACAGTTGCTGTGTAAGGCAGGAAACAGGAAATTTAACTCTAATGATTTAGGCTGCACAGATTTCTGTCCTCTGCATAAGCTGGAAACCACTGCACACCAGGCTCACTTTCTCTTAGCCACCTCCCCCCATTCCTGATATCTCTAAGGACTTTATCAAACTGAGTTGAGAAAGATCTGAATACATGTAGCAATGTATTTAAAGGGAAGCTTGAGAAATGAACCACATATTTGGGAAAAGTAGTTTGAATGCGATCATTAAGAATATAAGAAACAATATTTAGGGGAAAATACACACAGTGGAAAATAGCCAAGAGAAAAAAACCATTGCCAAATTGTTTTTTCTTTTCTGAATTTTTAAGTGTGACTCAGCTGGAGGATTCCAGCCATCTGTGTAGTATAAATAGATTCACAAGAAGATAAGGATCTGGTCTGTGAACTGTTGGGGGTGGAAATGCCCCTAGTTTTCAAATCTGGCTGAGATTGTGGCCGTGCAGGGGGCATCTGGACAGTAGCCACAGGCTGGCTGTCACCATGATAGAGAACATGGAAAGACACCAAAAACAAAGAAAAAATATAAAGTCAAGGCAAGGGAAGAAGTCTATGAGTCACACCAGTATCATCCTCCTGTCTCTAAGCCATGTCAGGTGAATGGCTGTCGGCCTTGGCCTCAGAGAAATTCCAGGAGACTAAAAGAGAAAGGTTTTATTTGAGTGGCAAATAAAACACACAATTTTGCAAAAATCGGGAAGTTATGTAAGAAAGAATAAAAAGTGGTAGAAGAAAGAGCACTGGTTTTACCACGATCCAGTCCACAGGCATCAAAACATCTTCCTAAAGGAGTAGAATGCATTTCCCAAATCAGTAGCCTCAGCATCACCCAGGGATTTGCTAGGAACACAAATTTCCAGTTTCTACTCCAGACCTCATGAATCAGAAGCACCGAGGCTGGGTCCCAGCAACCCATATGTTAAAACACCCACCAAGTGATTCTGCTGGACGGTATAGTCTGAGAACCACGGCTCCAAGCAGGCAGTAAATGACCACAAAAGAGAAAATCATCATCCAAGACAAGTCCTTGCCTGCCAAGACTTGATGTGTTATGGATCTAACTCACACTGGATGTACAACAGGGATGGAATGATCAGGGATCTCAGATGCCTCCAGCAGATAGGAAGCTGTGTGCAGCTGTGCCAGCACCACTCAGAGCCAAGGTGGGTAGTGTGCCTGCGCAGGGGGTGAGGCAAGGACTGTGAGGACCTGGGAGGACCATTGACCCACCCAGGAGCCGACATCATTCAGCTCTGGCTTCTTATTGCCACGAGGAACTGCAAGCCCGTTTTTCTCTTTTTTTAAAGAAACTGGAAATAAGAAATTTTTAGGCATAATGAACACATTTGAAAATCTTGACAACTGGTTCAGTTGTAAAAAAGAGAAATATCATTTAAGCTAAAGAAAAGTGATGATGCGTCCAAATGTAACCTCTGTGTTGGACCATGATTACAGGCCAGAATGAAGTGGAAAAGGAGAGCAGAAGGTGTAAAGCTTGGGTTCTCTCTTCTACTGTGTGTTTCCAAAACATTTAGAGACACAGCAATTTTAAAATACTCTAAAATACCACTTCCCCCCAAATTTTTGAAATTCCATCACTAGAGATAATCTCAATTAGTTTAACTCTTCATGCTTCAACTATTTTCTGCCTCTTGAAAAATCCTACAATGGCAGTCACGGGAATATGGCCTTCAGAGTGACATGACTCAGCTCAAATCCTAACTTTGTCATTTCCTAACTATAATTTTAAAGATGTTATGGAGTCTCTCTAAACTTCCATTTCTTCATCTGCAGGTTAAGGATAAGCAATACTACCTTTTCTGTGATGTTTTGTGATAATTTTTGGACCATTGTTCAATCTCAATAAATGATATTTACTGTTCTTAGCTCAAATTATAAGCACCTTCCTGTGAGTGAGTTTATTAAACTGCTTTCTGCTGGGAATTTGAGAGGAAGAAAATGTAATGGTGAAAGAAACAGAGTTAACTGGAGAACAGAACAATAGGTACAGAGAAATATTATGCTTCCAAATGTCCTAGAAATTGACAAGACGGGTGGCAATTACTGTAGGATTTCCTGGTCTATATGTCATGTTTGTGAGAGTGGTCTTGCCCTCAGAGTTCTCAGGTGGATAGAGGTGACAGAGACGTGTTCTAGAGTCAAGGTCGGCAGATCACCATCAACACATCTTTAATGAAGAACTTATCAACTCTTAAGTCTCCTTGAAAACAAATGACCAAAATATGTATACATTTACTTTAGGTTTAGAACTATCTCAAAAATACATCTGTGCCTCTATTCCTGCCTATGTCTCTTCCACCACTCTGCCACACTGTTATTAATAATTGATAAGAACAAAAGTCAGTGATATATTTTTCAATTATGTCCACAATTTTCTTCTCATGGATTAATAATAAAGAACAAAAAAGTATCTGACCAGTGAAATATATTATACAGTATGCTTTCTGTCCAAAACTTTATTTTTAAAAGTATAGGTTAGAACACTGTGGATATTTCAAATAAAATATTAATAGGAAAATTAAAATGTCTAAATTTTCTTAAGGCATTCTACCTTGTTGCTAGTGTTGATATAAACCCAAATAAGTTGATTATGTAGGACATCTTTCTGTAAACTTTTGGTAAATTTTTACTTTTGGCCCATTACATAGTGAGGTCAAACAAACCAAGAAGTTGCAGTTTGGAGCAAAGTAAGTTTTATCGAAGGGCCAAGAAAGGANACAACAAAGGAAACTATAAGCAAGGTGAAAAGAATGGGAGAAAATAATAGCAAATGAAGCAACTGACAGACAACTAATCTCAAAAATATATAAGCAACTTATGCAGCTCAATTCCAGAAAAATAAATGACCCAATCAAAAAATGGGCCAAAGAACTAAATAGACATTTCTCCAAAGAGAAAAGTTTTTATAGATAAAATGTGGGGGGAGGGCTGCAGGACACGTGATTCTCTTCTGATTGGTTGGTGGTGAGGTAACAGGGTTATGGTCCAGGAATCCTGCGATCAGACTGAAGTTACCATCCTCCGCCTGGGTGGCAGTTTAGTTCTGCAAAAAACTAAGATATTGTCATGTATGCCACTGGAAGGGGAACCAGGAGCCTGGCCCACGGCTGCACTGTTATTTCTCGGCCGCTCCTCCCTTGTTTCCACATCCCCTCCCTCCCACGATCAGCAGCTGCTTGAACCGGCCCCTTGGAACTCAGGGAAGGTCAAAGAGGCTGACTGAAGCTTATTTCCTACAAGAATCGAGGGACACAGAGAGACTTTTGTGCCCAGGAGTCCTGAAGGGTTCTGCTCGGCTTCATTGCTCCAGAGTATATATAAACCTGAATTCGAGTTACACCCAAATTAAATTGTGTCAACTTTAATTGGTTATTAATTAAACATCTCTTTTGCCAAATGTGCCAGTAAACCTGACCTGAGTAAGAAGAAAGCCAGCAAAACAGGGTTCTGAGTCTTTCCAGTAGTATTCCTTCCCTGCTGACTTCGTAAAGCAGTAAAAATCAACAGTAACTATATCTGCAGCAAAAATTCTGGCCGCGTTTAGACTATGATAATTTGCAGCAGTCTGTTATGTCTGAATGCCTAGTACACAACACCTAAGTGTTCTCAGAGGTCTAAATCAGAGCTGACTTCCAGGCTCATTGTCACTACTGAGGAGTCTCCTGAAATACTGAAAACCTGTCATGTTGGAACACCGATATCAAAAAAGCTCCCAGGAGGACTGTCGTAAGTGTAGGTTTTCTTGCTTGATTTATATTTAATGGTGGTGATTCCAACCACCTTTGCCACAGTTGAGTGGAGCTGGAGAGGCATTTGCCTATGAGTTGGCTGGTGGCCTTGCATGAGTAGTCTGCCCCATAAAAATGGCCTATGTTCATAGTGACAAAAGCAACCATGGCTTAATTACAACTGTGGATCCAATGAGCAAGGTCTCAGCATTCACTCTTGGGCACTCCCTTCCCTTTGAATAATCTAGGCTGGGCCGATTGACTTGATTTAATCAAAGGACTGCCGCAGAATTTAAACTCTGGACTCGGGGACTTAGGACTAAGAATGCCTGCCAGTGAGAGCTACAAAACTGTTAGCACATAACGGCTCCATCCAAACCCCTGGTGATGCTGAATCTCGGCTTCTGTGCTCTGGGGCCGAATTAAATCTTGGAAACAAATTTTGAGGTGAAGTAGAAAAGAATAGCTTTATTGCTCTGCCAGGCAAAGGGGGTCACAGTGGACTAATGCCCTCAAAACTGTGTCCCAACTTTAGGCTGATTTGGTGAGGAGTTTATAGCAATGGTTCAAAGGCAAGGTTGCTGATAAGGGTCCAAGTGTGTGCAGGGCCTGCATTTCTTTAATCTGGTCTCCAGTGGTCTCCTGATGAACTTCTGTGGTTCTCAAGGTTATCAAACCTTGACCTTCTCTCTGGAATGAAGAGTGCTTCATCAAGAAGTTAACATCTTCCATTTGTTGGGGGTCTTAGTTTTACGAAACAGCTCAAAGATATTGTTATGTGTATCCTAAAGGAGATCAGTCCTAGGTGTTCATTGGAAGGACTGATGCTGAAGCTAAAACTCCAATACTTTGGCCGCCTCATGCAAAGAGTTGACTCACTGGAAAAGACCCTAATGCTGGGAGGGATTGGGGGCTGGAGGAGAAGGGGACGACAGAGGATGAGATGGCTGGATGGCATCACCAACTCGATGGACATGAGTTTGAGTGAACTCTGGGAGTTGGTGATGCACAGGGAGGCCTGGCGTGCTGCTGTTCATGGGGTCGCAAAGAGTTGGACACGACTGAGCGACTGAACTGAACTGAACTGATCCCTTGACGTGGAACCAGGACCCTGAACCAAGGTTGCAGTATTGTTCTTGGCTGCTCCACCCTTATCTCCATATCCCCTTCCTGCCCTGATTAGCAACTGTTTGAATCTGCCCTTTGGAACTCAGAGAAGGTCAAGGAGGCTGGAGTCTATTCCCTACAAATAAGAAATAGGAGACACAGAAAGGCTTCTGTGCCCAGGAGGGCCACAAGGTCCTGCTCAGTTTCACCTGCACCATGAGACCAAATGCTAGCAAGGCTTTTAGCAGCAAGAGCTGTGTCTCTGAGATGATCCTCAGTTCAGGTCAGTTCAGTCACTCAGTCGTGTCCTAGACTCTGCCTAAAACACCTGGCTGAGGAAGCTCCAACACCACCAGGAGAATTTATTGTTTGTTCCACCCCAAATCTCAATGCTCTCTAGAGCAGTTACTTTAGAAAGCTTGCAATTATAAAATCCTTTTGAGATGTAAATCTGCTACCTAGACTATTTCTCCAGGGACTTGAGAAACTTCTCTTTGGAATGCAAATGTTCAGGGAGATAACTGTTGCTCTAGCTAGTTTCTGGGATAAGATAAGGATCTAATTTCAGGGAACTGTGGTTTTGGAGAAGACTCTTGAGTCCCTTGGACAGCAATATCATACCAGTGCATCCTGAAGGAAATCAGTCCTGAATATTCATTGAAAAGACTGATGCTGAAGCTGAAGCTCCAATACTTTGGCCACCTGATGCGAAGAACTGACTCATTGGAAAAGATCCTGATGCTGGGAAAGATTGAAGGCGGGAGGAGAAAGGGATGACAGAGGATGAGATGGTTGGATGGCATCACCAACTCGATAGACACGAGTTTGAGCAAGCTCTGGGAGTTGGTGATGGAGAGGGAGGCCTGGCGTGCTGCAATCGATGGAATTGCAAAGAGCTGGACAGGACTGAGTGACTGAACTGAACTGAACTGTGTTAGGTTCCAGTACTGCCTCTTGTCATAAAGGTACGAGAAGTTTGTTTCTCTTCTGGGTAAGTGCCAAATTGCGAACCCAAAGGCTCAGTCACTTATACTTTTTACCCCTCAGTCTTTCCTCCTAGCATCCCAGACTTTAAAGTAGCCTGCCTTTTCTTTCTGTGAAGTTCAGTTCAATTCATGCTGGACTCGTCCCTCTTGGAATAGTTATTCCTGAATTAATCCATTCTTACCATTGTAACTAATGTCTGGCTTTGGCATCTGTGAAAGCAGCATCTGCTTTCGTTCTCTTTGTAGCACTGAGCTCCCACAGAAGAAGTCCAGATACCCTGCAGGAAAGGAGGGATCCTGAGAGATCCTGCTTGCGGAGAAAGGAGGAAGCAAGCCAGGAAGGGAGGGAGATTTCTGTACACACGACCCCGCCAGGTTGCACCAGGGCCTTGTGTGGAGCTGTCCTGGGTAAGGCCACTTGTGAGTGAAAAAGCCCCGCCTGTCCGGGAGACAGGAGCACCGTCTCTGCTCGCCCTTGTGCTGCTCTGACCCACACAATCAGGAGCAGATGAAACAGTTGCGGTTTGACAGTTGGGATGACACTCAGTCATAGAGAACCAAAGACTCGCCCATTGGCTCCCTTGCGATGGGGAAAAGAGAAGGCAGATGGCAAAATCCGCAAGTCAGAAGAAGGTATGCATTTCCTAAACAACAGAGACAGCGAAGAGAAGATAAAGGGATTTCAGTCGCAGACAGGTGGACAGGCTGAAAAAAACGCACAATGCGAGAGTTGCGATATAAGTTTTATTTGGGGCAAACTGAGGACCGTAGCCCAGGAGAGCTTTTCAGAGAGCTCTAAGAAACCTTCCCAAAGACATAGGGGGAAAGGTCAGTATACACGCGATTTTGGTGAGGGGGGGAGTATATGCAAACAAGCACGTATTTTGGGAAGAAGACAGAGGCCCATCTCATGAAGGTTACTGACAGTTACAAGCAGCAGATATGTCCACTAATGATCTTGGTGCTTTTCCAGATATGAGAAGATGCAATAATTTAGGCTCATAAAATGTTCTGACAATATGCATTTGAAGACCTTCCCTGCCAGTTCTTCCCAGAGCAGAGATGCCTCGTTTCTGCTCTCTCTTTGATCTCCTTTCAGGGATATTGAAGATCAGTGACTGCAAGGGCTCAGAATTCAATCCTAGTAGAGGTAGTTGGCAAGTGTCCATTTGTAGGTGGCAGGGCGTATTGGTGAAAACACATCTTAGGAAGGAGCCCAGAGCTCAGCAGCATTCCTGCTTTCCACCAGGGCTAACCAGAAGCTGAAGCCAGTCCTGAGGTTCTGAGCTCTGTGGTTCCTGCTTCCTGCACCAGCTTGATGGCCACAGCATCCTTTGTCCACCGAAATGGCCAGTGACACTGTTTGTCCATCCTTGTGAGAATGGAAACTTTGACTCTCTAATCACTTTGTACTAACTTCTTAGGTGGGATTCTTCGTGGCTCAGATGGTAAAGTGCCTGCCCACAATGCAGGAGACCCGAGTTTGATCCCCGGGTTGGGAAGATCTCCTGGAGAAGGAAATGGCAACCCACTCCAGTACTCTTGCCTAGAAAATTCCATGGATGGAGGAGCCTGGTGGGCTACAGTCCATGGGGTCACGAAGAGTCAGACACGCCTGCGCAACTTCACTTTCACTTTTCCTAAGTGGGGAGACCAAAGTTTGGATAACTTTCTCAATAAAGCAGAGGTAGATGTTTTCTGTATTCTCGTGCTTTTTCAGTGATCCAACGGATGTTGGTGATTTGATCTCTGGTTCCTCTGCCTTTTCTAAATCCGCCTTGAGCATCTGGAAGTTCACGGTTCATGCACTGTTGAAGCCTGGCTTGGAGAATTTTGAGCATTACTTTGCTAGCGTGTGAGATGCATGGGATAACTTTCTACCATCTACCAAAATTTTATGGGGCAATAAAATTTTGCTGAAGAGACACAGATATCAACCTGAAACACACAACTCAGACTGGGACTCGAACCTAACCAGGGCCCTGGGTGTGTCATTTAGCTACTATCTTACAATGAGTGTAGAATGAGGCTCAAGGCCCACTAGAAATCAAATCTTCCAACATCTTGGACCTAATTGGTTCTAACTAGTTTTTATCATATTCTCAAAACTCTGTCATTGTTTTAAAGATTGTGCCCTGCCCCATTCCCTTCTATTTTTACATGTTTAAGCTTCCAACTGGATGGAAGGACCTACAGGAAAGACCAGAAGCCCAACTTAACAAGTGTGTGACTGACCGGGTTGAAGGGTATCAAAACTTGGCACTAGTGACCTCAAAAAAGTATGACATCATTTAAAGGCACAGAAACCACATTATCAGGCAGTAACTTGCCTGCTTTTAAGTTTTCTCTCAGCCCTAACCAGGCTAGAAACTTGAGAAAGGGGAGAGGAAATTGAATTAATGAGAAGCAAACATTGCATTTAAACCGAAGATTTGAAGCACAAAAGTACCCATACCACCAGAAGTCTTCCTTCAGGATATGATGAATGAAGCCATCAAAGCAACCAGGGTTTCCTTTTTAAACTATTCATGAGCCCGGGCCCCACTGAGCATTATCATTAATGGTATTCATGCATCTTTCATCTCTTACAATGAACTGCAGTTTCAGAGTGAAATTGTCAATATGTGTTAGTTCCTCTGGGGGAAAAATAACTTAGAAACACAGCCTGAGGCAGTAGGCACTGCTGGGCTTCCTCTGTCACCACCCCCCCAGCACCCCCCAACCCACCCAAAAACACACCTTCCTTTTTTTCCCTCCAAAGTAGGTGAGTCTGTTAGAGAGTTACCTACCAACTCATCCCCATTTCCACTTGATGCATGGCACGACCTGGGACAGAACTTTGGTCTCTGTTCCATTAGGTATTTTCATCAGCAAATTGCTGACAAGAGAAAAGGAGTTATTTTTCAGGATGGACATGCCTTATGCCTTGAGTGGTTCCCTTAGACAGTGGCTTCCCTGGTGGCTCAACTGGTAAAGAATCCGCCTGCAATGCAGGAGACCTGGGTTCGATCCCTGGGTTGGGAAGATCCCCTGGAGAAGGGAAAGGCTACCCGCTCCAGCGTTCTGGCCTGGAGAATTCCATGGACCGTATAGTCCATGGGGCTGCAAAGAGTTGGACACGACTAAGCACTTTCACTTTTCACTTAGACAGTGGCAGCTGATGGTTGAAATCAGGGGTGGGGTGAGTTTTATGCTCTCTATGGAGGATGTTTCTCTTAACTGGGGAGTTTAATTGCCAGCCACTTAGAAAATGCATGCCAAGCCCTGTCAATCATCCAATAGCTTTTGCCCATATCAGCTTCCCCATTGAAGCAGCCACCTTGACTGGTTAAGATCCCAATGGGACCAACCTTTCCCTCCAACTCTTCCCAAGAACAGTCTTTCCATGAGCCAAGCACTTGTCCACACAGAGGAAATCCACTTGTCAACAGTGCCATGAAAATCTTAGATGAGCTTCATCGCTATACTGTGCAGATCTAATATCAAAGGCAGTCATTCCTATGCCTCCTGGGTTCCTATATTTAGCCAGCACCAGTCTAGGGAGACAACAGACAACACTCGGAGCCCAGCTTATCTGATAGAACAACATAACCTTTAGGTCCGATAATCATGCCAAATATTGAATACTTAAAAGCAAATGTTATTCTAATTAACTGCATTCACAAATGACAGCAGCTTCTCTTTCTAAAGCTGGCTTGAAGATTTTCCCTCAAGACTCAAATAATAATAATAACATGTGAGCATAGAGCCAGTTCGCACCAGATGCCAGAAAGCTACCCAAGACCTTCAAAGTTTAGCAGGTATTGTTGTCTGGTTTATTTGGCGGCTCACGGTGAGTGTAGACAAGCCACAGAGCCCATGACCACCATGATCCTGCCTGGGCAGATTCCCAGGAAAGGATTGTTAACCAAACTCAGGTCTAGCTGCTGTCCACTCAAAAATCAGCACCAAGAGGCAAGTGCTGGTAGAAAGGAAAATGCTGCTTTTAAATAGAAAACCAGCCTTTGGGAAGAAGGCCGACTCAGTGTCCTCCAAAACCAACTCTGAAGAGTCTGTTCAGCCGTGGAGGTTTCTAAAGGAAAAAGGGAAGTAATCTCATTTAATCGCTGAGATGGGACGGGGGTGGTCAGGGTCATCACCACCAGAGGTGTGATCTTTCTTTAGATGCCATCTTGTTCATACACTTCGCTCCCAAGATTACTGAAGGGGAAGCTGGGGAAGAGCTCTGGTCATCTGTTAACTATTAATTCTTCATTTCTTTTTCTTTGATCTGCAGAAAGAACAGGTGGGGCAAGGTGTGATCAAAAGAGCTGAAAGGTGTGTCTGGGCCAGAGATGAGTGGTGCCTAATTTAAGGTTAGCTATTAATACAATAAAGCGTTGCTAAATTGACAAGAAAAGGGGCCTCCTGCAGAGAGCGCTTTCTTAAAAAGAGTTCTTTTCTGACCCAAAACTCCTTACAAATCCTTACTTATCGGAACATCATTCCATTTCTATGGGATTGGGGGCAAAGAGTCATCTTCTAACGTCTTCCTGATGACATAGGGCACCATAGCCTCAGAGTGGAAGATGTTGACATGAATCTGTAGTATCTCTTTGTTTTTAGTTGCCCACTTAGGGGCAGAACAAGCTACGATTATTTTGATGCTCACAAAGACATAGATTCTTCTGAGCAGTAATGTGAATCTCCTTCTCTCAAGGCCATTTCTTGGGTTTGTGCCGGTCCTAGATTGAGGATTGCTCAAGGTGGAGCGGCTGATATCATGGCTGCAGTCTGGTCCTCAAAAAGTCTGGCTTTTCCCCTCTGGTGACGGTTACAGTATCTGTAAAACAACTCAGGAGCCGGCATCAGCTGCTGAGTCTGTGACTCGACTGTCCTGATCATTAACCACTCAAGACTGCCCTTTTGTAACTCAGAGAGGCTCAGGAGACTTTGGCTTTTCTACAGGGAAGAGGCAGAGGATGTAAAAAGGCCTTGGCACTTGGGGGTGGAGGGGAGCTGCAGGGTCCTGCTTGGTTCCAGGATTCAGAGAAAGCAGGAACAGAAAGATGCTGATCTAATTCATTCACTGTAAATAAACTTCTGTTCGTCCTGAAAAGACTTTCTGGATCTCATCACTATGGTCAATTCCCCATAGATATTTGATTTATTTTTTCTTATTATTTTGTTTATACACAACCAATATGTGTTGATTGTAGACCAATTAGAAAATACTGTTGAACAAAAGGAAATGTAATTAAATCACACACATACACACAAGTTCTGCTATTCTCAAATAACTACTGTTAATATCTTTTTTCTTTTTTTAATTTTTATTTTTACTTTATTTTACTTTACATTATTGTATTGGTTTTGCCATACAGTGACATGAATCTGTCTCGGGTGTACATGAGTTCCCAATCCTGATGTTAATATCTTTATATAATTTCCAAAACTTTGTCTTATGACCATGACAACTAAATTTTATGTGAAACACTTTCATAGTATCTTTTAAAAAATTAATATAACATACTTCTATACAACCAAATATGTGTGTGTGTGTTCTGTTGTGCCTGACTGTTTGTAACCCCATGGACTATAGCCACCAGGCTCCTCTGTCCATGAGATTTCCCAGGCAAGAATACTGGAGTGGGTTGCCATTTCCTTCTCCTGGGGATCTTCCTGACCCAGGGATCAAACTCACATCTCTTGACTCTCCTCCACTGGCAGGCGGATTCTTTACCATTGCACCACCTAGGAAGCCCCAGATACGTATGTATCATCACCTTAGTAACGGTCCATCATAAAGATGAGCTACAGTGTGTTAATTACCGTGTTACCAAGCCTTTGGGTTGTTTCTAGTGACCATATGCAGACGACCATATTCTGATGGTCCTGATGCCTCCCACAAACTTCCCAGAGTTCAGCCTTCCAAAGGGCTGCTGGACATTTCAACATCAGCACTTCAGGAGCTGTCTGTCTGTGCTGTCCATGTTTTCAGTGAGCAAATGTTAATTAACACTGCCCTTCAGCATTGCCTCCAGAATCTGCTGCAAGTGATGACGAATGTTCACACTTTTCCACTGTTAGGCACACTGGCCATCAGGGAGAAGGAAAAACACAATCCACAAATATAGTAGAGTAGCCCCAAAGTATCCACACAAACCTAAAAACTTCTACAGAGTCTTCTTTGATGTGAAACATGTAAGTGAATTTTAATTCTAGTGTTTCATGTATCCAAGTCAATATTAATACTATTTTTTTTTTATACCCAATATCTTCATGTTTAACTGGTGCTCTGTTGGAACCAATGCCTCATGACCTCCAGTGTTATGACTCCCAGGGTTATGTGGCAACAGAGTTTGTGCTTTGGTTAGAATTCGGCTTCTGAAAACTGGCTCAGACCAAGATAAGCCAACTCCTGTGAGTAAAGAGAGTGATCAATATGAGGGATTTAACTTAGATATAATATCACTAATACCGCCTAAGTTTATGCTCCCACCATTGTAATTGCTTTCATGTATCTTGTCCTGTTTGTCCAGATACCTGCCAGCCTTGTGAAGGACCAAGCAGCGGGAATTATTTCTGTTGTCTCTGCTTCATCGGGAATGCGGAAATGCCTCTTATTTTCCTCGGGCTCTAAATTGAAGGAGGGGTTTCCATATTGTAGCTCCCAGTTCTGACCCCATGCCATTTGCTGTTGTAACAATTACAAGGTCTCCTCACGTGAATCTCTTAGCAGCTAAGAGCTGGCATAAAGCACACTGCGTACCCATGTCCCTACCTGCCAGCAATCTGCAGCTCATGCTCACACGGCCAGTGCACACAAAGGACTCTTCCTGTCCATGGACGTGTCTGCTGCTGCTGCACCGCATTCCTATTCTTGACCTCCTGCACCACGATGACCACCTCCTATGGCCACCAGGAGCGGCTCCTTCCACGGACTACATCCTGGTAACCAACCGTATGGTTCTTTCTGTGAGTCCTTAAATCTCCTAGCCCCATGGTCTTGCCCACAACTTCCCATCTTTCTTCCTCCATGGTTACTGCATTTCCACCAGATACCATAGTAACCACCAGATTCTACCATTTCCGCTTCACCTCTCAGCGACTTCTGACCTCACACCCTTCCTTTCTCTACCTGGAACTGATGATCCATGATCTTCTGAACTTATGCTTGGAATTTTCCTTTCTGGTCTGCTATTTTCTCCCCTTCTTCTTTTTCCCTACTTCAGTGGATCCCTACCCGATAGCTCAAACTGAAATCTGGAAGCCAGTCTTAGTCTCCAAGCAGACCTTGCCTCTTGCATGGCACATCTTCAAGTGGTCTCTTAAGTCTCACTCTCTCTCCAGGTTGCAGAGCTACTGCCCGTACAGGGGTTTAGAGTCCTCGTTTGTTTCGCAGTCTCTCCCCACATCTTGTAGCGTCTCTCCCCAGGTTATGCTAATGATGAACGCATCATGCCTCCCTCATCTTCCCTGCCACAAACACCCAACCAGGCAGGATTTGACAAAAATCTTTTTTGTTTTGTAATTGGTTTCAAAAAGGAATTGGAAATGACGTTTGCAGAGACATAGATGGACGTAGAGACTGTCATACAAAGTTGTCAGAAAGAGAAAAACAAATATTGCATATTAACACACATTTGCAGACTCTAAAAAAAGTGGTACAGCTGAATGTTTATGAAGGGCAGGAGTAGAGACATAGAGTGGACACAGGGGAGGGTGGGATGAATTGAAAGAGCAAAGCTGACATGTACAGCGCCATGTGTAAGATAAACAGCTGATGGGAAGCTGCTGGATAGCACAAGGAGCTCAGCTCAGTGCTCTAAGATGTCCTAGGGGGGTGGGGTGGGAGTGGGGTGGGAGGGAGGCTCAAGACGGAGGGGATATATGTATACATATAGCTGATTCGCTTTGTTGTACAGAAGAAATTAACACAACATTATAAAGCAACTATACCCCAATTTCAAAAAAACAGAGAAATATACAATCAGACTGTAAAAACAGGCAAAGAGAAAAAAGATATGGATAAAAAGATTAAATCAAAGATAAAGATACATGTCATAAAAACACATAGAACTGCTTGTTAGGACCCCAAATTTGGATGTGCACTTCCAACACAAATAAAGAAATCTAATAAGTTACAAGCTTCATCATGTCTGTAAGGTAAAAACTAATTGGTTGCTGGTGTGAGCCTGGAGAGAATCAGCTCTCAGGGTCACCTGGCCCAGTGCTCAGGCTTCCAGACTCAAAAATCTGCTTACCCCGCAGTGCTGAGGCTCAGCCTTTCCTTGTCATGAGAGGTCTTCCCTTGCCATTCACTCTTCCTCTCTACCTCAGCATCTTGGACTCATCCCTCTGTTTGTACTAGTGATCCTGCTGAGTGTGCTAAGCTCCATTTTATCCAATGGGCTCACTGAGGGAACAGACTCTGTCAAGCTCATCTTGGCATCCCCGTCAATATTGGGGAGTTGTAAGTAAAGGGTAAAAGATTTATGCCTTTTAGTATTCTTTGGAAATCCAAATAGGACTAAGGCCAAGACTGACTTTTGTAAGCTAATTCTAATCATGTACAACTTTGGCATTTCCCAGCCAATCTGTTCGTTTCAACTAAATTCAGCTTTCTTTCATGCCAAACGTGTGCATCAACAAGAAGCTTACTTAGTGAGTTTGTGGGCAAAGGGGAGAAAATAGATAAAAGGCCAGTCACCCCTCTGCCTGATACCCTACCTCTGGCCCCATGTGGATGACCCTCAGGTCTCCAGAGGCCACCTGGGAGCTAACCCAACAATACTCCCTTCCTTCCCATGTCCAAAGGGGTGAGACAAGCAAGGCCAGTCTCAGAATAATCTCCTAACATGATGGCTGTGGAGCTGACTGATCACAGCTATTTATTGTGTGAGCTGAGCTCACATCTACTTCTGTTCTTTTCCCATTTCTGTGTCTCCGAGCTAAACGAGCCTTCTGTTGGTCCCTCCAGGCTTCCCTGGTGGTTCAGACGGTAAAGAATCCCCTGCAATGCAGGAGACCTGGGTTTGATCCCTGGGTTGGGAAATCCCCTGAAGAAGGGAACAGGCTACCCACTCCAGTATTCTTGCCATGGATACAGTCTGGTGGGATACGGTCCATGGGATCTCAAAGAGTTGGACACAACTGAGAGACTTTCACATATTGGTCCTTCCACCTAAGAGTGTAGGAGCAGAGAAGGGTCTGTCTCTCCCTGGCTTATTTCTGCCCAACTTCTCAGCAAAAGTGGAGGAACAGTAGCAGATACTGGCCACTGATGGCTCCCGTCTCCCCTTTTCCTGTACACATTAAACTTCTCAGCCCGTCTTTGCAGTAGGCAGGTTCCAGGTAATTAGTTCTAACCAGTAACTTGATGGTAATCCAATTGTTCACCAACTCTTTCCCTTCTCCTATAGCAGGGAACTAGTAGGTGAAGAACTGTAGGGAAGCTGTAGACATACATTCAGATGCAATCAGAACTATTCTTCATGGCAAATAATATATAATGATTCCATTACATATATATTTTGGTTACAAATAACATATAATGATGAATAGGTTGTGAGATCTTAAAGACACTGAAACCACGTGTTCAAGGTCTTTCTGGAAAGTATGCATTTTTACAACTCGCTCATTAGGAAAGATGTGTGATTCTAGGGTGAAAATGGCAAATTCTTTTTTCAGGGAAATGCTCAACAATTTTTAACACAAGGATCAATAGGGAAACAAACCCTGAAAGCCAGCTGGAAGGCCTGAACAATAGTTTCTGATATGATGAGCTGGGGTAGCGGACCAGCCCTCACTTTTATGCGATCATGAATGGTTTGGTTACAGAGGCAGATTTTTGTCAAAGGGAATGTTGGGATGGTAACCTGAACCTCAGGTAAAGAAATGCTGTGCATAAAAGGACTGCTAAGCTTTCACATTTAATAAATTCTCAACGTGTGGCAGCTTCTATGCAAAATACGAAAACTGTTGAAACAAGCTGGATGCCAGGATTTGTATTTAATTGCCTCTCTCACTTCCTATAGCTTACTTCAAACAGAAGTATAGACTCTTTTTACATTGCCTGCCTGGCATGGTTATTTGCCAGTGAGATTGTACTTGGTATAACCTTAAAAAAAGAAAGGAAGGAAGAAGAAAAGAAGAAACCCCTTTTCCAATGATTAAAGTAGCTCCCTACAGTTGAGCTCAGCTCTCAACTCGTTATGGTTTTGATTACTTAAGACCCTCACACTAACATGTGAATTTCACAATCAGAAGCTTACACTGTTGCCTAATGGTTATGTTGTAGGTTACAATGGGAATGTCATACATAGTCAATTCAAATCTTGTCTGAAACAAGTTTTGAGGGCTGGAATATCTCTACATTTTAGGACTTTAGGCTTAAGCTATCTTCCTGAGTTCAGGAAAGAGTAGCTAAATTCAAGAATCTGGAGTCAAGATGTTTAACTGCTCA
The DNA here is from genome assembly GCA_006408695.1 of Aepyceros melampus. Taxonomy (NCBI): domain Eukaryota; kingdom Metazoa; phylum Chordata; class Mammalia; order Artiodactyla; family Bovidae; genus Aepyceros; species Aepyceros melampus. The sequence continues at coordinate 14,200 of SJXQ01011092.1, read as the reverse complement.
TAACAATTGCTAAAATAGTAGCTGATGTCAGCACAGCCATTTTGCCCTAGAAGCTTTGGTATGAAGCACCAAGGGCAAGGCCTCCACACACAGGCCTCTGTAAGTAAATCAAACTAGAATAAGCGCCAAGGGGAAAGAGAAGATGAGACTGCTGCTCGGAGTGGGTGAATAACCTGCCCCAGGTCACACTGGGGCAGCTGGAATTTGAACCCAGGTCAGACTGATTTCAAAACCCAGGCATCTTTTACAGGGCAGGCAGTTCATTGGGAGCAAAAATGAGATGACAGAAAAAGGAAGACCTGAGCTCCCCTCCTCTCACACGGTGAGAGACGAGGTGCCAAAATCACAACCAACTGCTGAACAACAGTTGACAAAGACTGGAACCTACTAACAAACTGGAACCTACTTCCAAAGACAAGGAAGCAGCCACAGTGAGACGGTAGGAGGGGCGCATTCGCAACACAATCAAATTTCAATTCAGAGTTCAGTATTTCAAAGATATCATCTCTCTCTCGATTGATCTATAAATGTAGGACAATCCCAGTCAAAATCCTAGCAGGTTTCTTCTCCTTTTCCCTGTAGTTCTTCAACATATGATTACAAATTTAAACACAGAAATGCAAAAATAAACAAACAAACCCCCAAATAGCCAGGACAATCTTAAAGGAAGAAAACAAAGCTAAAGAACTTACACAAATTTTTACCAAGCGTTATTTATTTATTTAGGGGCTTTCCTGGTAGCTCAGTTGGTAAAGAATCTGCCTGCAAGGCAGGAGACCTGGGTTTGATTCTTGGGTTGGGAAGATCCCCTGGAGGAGGGCATGGCAACCCACTCCAGTATTCTGGCCTGGAGAATCCACAGACAGAGGAGCCTGGTGGGCTACAGTCAGTGGGATCATACGAGTCGGACATGACTTAATGACTAAACCACCAAACCATTCATTTTTTAAAGATTATTTTAAATTGCATTAAATCTACAGATTGTTTGCCATTATAACAATATTAATTCTTCCAAGCCAGAAACACAGGATATCATTCCGTTTTCTTTTTATCATCCTCAGTTTTCTTCATCGGTGTTTTATAGTTTTCAGAGCATAGATCGTTCACCTCCTTGGTTTAAGTTTATTAACTTTTAAGTTATTAAAGTTTTTTAACTTAACTAAGTTATTTAACTCAACATTTAAATTATTTTAAGTTTATTAACTTAAAGTTTATTAATAAACTTGGCTAAGTTTATTCCCAGGTATTTTATTCTTTTGGTTTTGATTTTAAACAGAGTAGTTTTCTTGCTTTTTCTTTATGAGAGTCCATTATTAGTATATAGAAAAGCAACAGATTTCTGTATAACAGTCTTACATCCTGCAACTTTGATGATTTAATTTATTAGTTCTAATAGTTTTAGCTAGAGACTTTAGGGTTTTATAAATAAAGTATCATGCCATCTGCAAGTAGGGAGTTTTATTTCTTTCTTTCTTTTTGTTTGTTTTTCTTGTCTGATTGTGGTGGCTAAGAATTTCAATGCTACATTAAATAAAAGTTGTTAGAGTGGGTACTTTGTCTTGTTCCTGATTTTAAAGGAAAAGTTTTCTACTTTTCACCATTGAGTATGATGTTAGCTATGGTTTTATGATTAGTGGACTTTATTATGCTGAGATTTATTCTATATATATATATATATATATATATATCAATTTTGATGAAAGCTTTTAATCATAAATGGATGTTGAATTTTGTCCAAAATTTTTCTGTATCTATTGAAATAGTCATGCAATTTTTATCCTCCATTTTGTTAATGTGGTGTATCACATTGAGTGGTTTATGGATACTGAACCATCCTTACAACCCCTGGAATAAATCACACTTAATCATGACATGTTCTTTTTACATGACCAACCTAGATAGCATATTGAAAAGCAGAGACATTACTTTGCCAACAAAGGTCTGTCTAGTCAAGGCTATGGTTTTTCCAGTGGTCATGTATGGTTGTGAGAGTTGGACTGAAGAATTGATGCTTTTGAACTGTGGTGTCGGAGAAGACTCTTGAGAGTCCCTTGGACTGCAAGGAGACCCAACCAGTCCATTCTGAAAGAGATCAGCCCTGGGATTTCTTTGGAGGGAATGATGCTGAAGCTGAAACTCCAGTACTTTGGCCACCTCATGAGAAGAGTTGACCCATTGGAAAAGATTCTGATGCTGGGAGGGATTGGGGACAGGAGGAGAAGGGGACAACTGAGGATGAGATAGCTGGATGGCATCACGGACTTGATGGACGTGAGTCTGGATGAACTCCGGGAGTTGGTGATGGACAGGGAGGCCTGGCGTGCTGCGACTCATGGGGTTGCAAAGAGTCGGACACGACTGAGCGACTGAACTGAACTGAACTGAATTCAATTTGCTAATATTTCGTTGAGAATTTTTGCATCTATCTATATAAATGTATGTGTATATATATCTATATATAAGTACGTTTTCAGGCAAAGGAAACTAAACCAAAAGTTCGCAAATGGGATCTAATTAAATTTAAAAGCTTTTGCATAGCAAAGGAAACCATCAATGAAACGAAAAGACTGCCTACTGAACTGGAGAAAATATTTGCAAATGATATGATTGCTTAGGGGTTGAAAGCCAAAATATATAAACAACTCACAAAATTCAATATCAAAAGAACAAAGAAACCAGTTATCAGTGGGCAAAAGACCTGAACAGACATTTTTCCAAAGAAGACATACAGATGGCCAACATAGACATGAAGAGATGTTCAAAATCATGACTCATCTGAGAAAAACGCATTGAAACGAGATAGCGCCTCACACCTGTCAGAATGCTATCACCAAGCACACCTCAAATAACAAGTGTTGCTAAAGATGCACAGGAAAGGAGACCCTTTGTGCTGCTGGTAGGATGTAAATTGGTACAGCAACCACAGAAAACATTATGGAAAGTATTCAAATAACTAAAAACAGAACTACCGTATGGTCCAGCAATTCCACTCCTGGGTGTATATATACATATATATATATATATATCCAGAGAAAAAAGAAACACAAATTAGAAAAAAGATACATACTCGCCAGGGTCCAAAGCAGCATTATTTACAATAGTCAAGCTAGGGAAGCAACCTAAGTGTTCATCAATGGATGAATGGATAAAGACGTGCCATATATACAGTGGAATACTACTCAGCCACAGAAAGAAATTTTGTGATTTGCAACAACATGGGCGACCTGGAGGGTATTATGCTTAGTGAATGAAGTCAGATAGACAACAATAAATACAATATGTTGTCACTTATATATGGAATTTGAAAAATAAAACAAATGATGACTATAACAGAGTAGAAATCGATTCACAGATACAGAGAACAAACTGGTGGTTATCAGTGAGGAGAGGAAAGCAGAGATGGGTAAGTTAAGGAGGTTAAGAGATATAAAGTATTATGTATAAAATAAATAAGCTATAGGGATATATTGTACAGCCTAAGGGATATAGCCAATATTTTATAATAACTTTAAATGAAGTATAATCTATAAAAATATTCAGTCAGTATGTTGTACACTTGAAGCTAATATTCAATTTAAAAAGGGGAAAATGAATAGAATGGATAATCAGATAGTGTTTTGGTCAAGCATGTTACCCATGGGAGGTAGTAACCAAAAAGAGCATGAAGGTGGCTTTTGGACTATTCTTGCTTTTCTCTTCCTGATCTGTGTAATGGTTGTCTGTGTTCACTTTATGAATATTCATTAAACTATCCACCTAGGAATTGTACAATTTTCTATAGGTTACACTTCAATAAAATTCTAACGTAAAACATCAGCTTGGAAGGCAGAAGCCCCTCTGTTATTCATAATCATGGAATACCAAGGGGAATATAAATGGATCCTGTGGGGCTAAGAAAAGATATAAAATAAATGAACAGAAAAACAGAGTGAATGTGAGTATGGTGGGGGAGAAAGTGCCAGAACCAGGAAAACTAACTCAAATTTCTTAGTAAGCCTCCACTTTCAGTATAACATAAGCAATGGGAGAGAGTGTCTTCATAGTTATAAGTATTAGTATATTCAATTCGACAACTGTCTGGATAACCTTCTGCCCAACATTCTGTGAAGTTTTATTGTTGAAATGAATGAAAAGAAAAGGATCTCTGGAAAATCCCAGGTGGAAGAAGAACTATATTTGAACTACAAAACTCAGGAGTAGCAGATGCTAAAAACAGCCAGGTCCATGACTGTTTGCAAAATATTGAGACACACATTTTATTTGAGGGAATGTGTTTACAGGGACTTCTACCATGACTTCTATTCCAGTCAATAGAGTGATTTTCACAAAATATTTTAATCACCAGATAATTGAAGGCACTATACCTCACTGGTATGAATATACACCATGAACACAATTACATTTATCAAAATTTTGTGGAAAGATGCTATGGGCAAATTTTTTTAAGAATACATCTTCTTTTCTTGAATTAGGCCTTTGCTTCTCAAAAACCAATCCAGTATGTATAGACATTTTGACAGACTAATGATAGATACATTTTGATGGCAGTGCAAGGACTAGCTTCCAGATAAAAGAGCAAGGCCAAGTGATAAAACCTTCAAGTAATGCAAACATGTCACAGAGCTCCTTATTATGCCATCTGGACATCAAGAAAAAATGGAGAAAACACACCAGTTACATCTCAAATAAGCCCCTTGCTGACCAAATGGCCTTTAAACATTTCGCTGAAGAATAAATTATTTAAGCCTTTGGAGTTTGCTGTCCATTACAATGATTACTAAATATGTATGGTATCTTGGATTTTGACTTCAAAGCAGTCATTTTGATTCTGCTCATATCTTAGGAAAGTGTATATTAGAAAAACCTGGAGGACTGGGCAAAAAAGACAGACCTTTCTGCTCTTTGCTGCATGAATTGATTAGTCGGTCTTCTGTCTGTAACATTTTGTCCTCAGTGAGGGGGACGGCTCCTGGCAGCAGAGTAGCAGCTTCCTCACGGCACACAAGAGAAGGAAGGCATAGCTCTGCTTTACAGAGGATAAACTGGTGAAAAAGAACTCATGGCTACTCTGTGTCAGACACTTAATTCTCACAGCAACCCTGAGAGGACAGCATTATTTTCCTACCTGACAGCTGGAAGGAAGATGCTTAAAAGCGAACAGTATGCAAGTCTGCACAATCACTGAACGCCAGACCTTGGGGGAACTTGGCTCCATGACTTGCCCGGCGCTCAGGCCATCTTCCTGTCTCTGTGTTAGACTTCTAGGGACCTCCCTGGCGGTCCAGGGATCAAGACTCCGTACTTGCAATGCAGGGCGCTTGGGTTCAATTGCTGATCAGGGAACTAAGATCCTGCATGCCATGGGTGAGGCCAAAAGATTAAAACTAATTAATTAACAGACTTCTAAACTCACCAGCTGAATACAGACAGCTCAGTATCTTCAGAATTATATTTGCAATATTGCCACTTAATGCAAGTAACTCAGGCCATTCTGCGAAGGTACATCTACTACTGTGTGGTGGGGACATTCCTGAACTCCGAGTCAGCTCACCAAGCTGCTAGACCTGTCTCTCTCAGGATGGCCTTGAGGAGCCGCTAATGTCGGAGCCGGCGTGAGGAATTCCACCTGTGACAAGGTCACGCGGCAGAGATTTGATGGGCAAGGGCGAGTCAGATCTCAAGGTTTCCCCCTGGCGTTTCCTGAGCATGTACCCCAAAATAAGAATCTGCCTGCTTTTCTACTCTTCTGACAGTCTCTGGAAAAAGTCAACTCAGGGCTTTCATCTTCTGCATTTGAAAGGAGTGTTTCAGCTCAACCCCCTTTGATAATGCTCTAACTTAAATGCTCTAACTTGCCTGACAGGTTCCCCGGACCTTTTACAGCTTATAAATTGCTTACAACCCCCCAGCTGTGAGGGGGACAAAGCCTGAGTATCTTAAAGTTACAGAGCCTTTTCAAAAACATATGGTGATAGGATTTCACTGTTGACTCAATGATTGCTGCCAGACCTCCTTATTCTTTATCTTTTAGGCACCTGGGAAGAAGTTAGCCAATATAAACAGGATATGGAAAAAGAAAGATATGTAGTAGTTTTGATGTTAGCAACACTAGACTTTTGAGTTAATTACTTTCTTTTATAAATCACTGTACTCCTCTTGATTGTTACAAATTGCTGTGTGCTTGCTATGTAAGAATGTAACTTTGTTTAGTGCTTCCTGAGAATGGCACCAGACCTTGGAAAAATAACACTTATCAGAACAGAGCCCTAAATTGTTAAATTGGCCTTTTGGCCGGAAGATGATGTAAATCACCTAAGACTTGTGTATACAACTAGGTATGCAGAGAAAAAAGCCTGGTCTCGATAAGAGTCAGGGCTGCTGATGCTACATAATTTTGTGTTACCCATTGATCTTTATGTATAAAAGGCCTTCTGAATAATAAAGGATGGACCAGTTTCTCAGACTATTCTCTTAAACTAGTTTCTTGGAAATCTGGCTCCCCCGTGTCTCTCTCCTTTTCTCTTTCTCCCTCTCCTCCCCTCATTTTCTGGCTGAATTTCCATCTGGAATGGGGAGGCTCACCACGTCTACTTACTTGCCCCAGCTTCTAAGATCTGCGCAAAAGGGAGCCCAGGGCGGGGCACCCTTAGAGATTCAAGCGGACACCGGTGGCCCCACGTAGATGGTGCAAATCTCTTGTCCTGAGATTTTATTGGCTTTCCCCGTAACCCAAGTTATTCAGACTCTTTTCTCCACTAAATTTTCCTGCTATACTATTATTTCCAAATCTTATATATCTAAATAAATAATTCTTTCTAAGACGCCAACACCGTCCCCACTTCGAATTCCCTGGATCCACGGGGGCTGGACCTCGGCACACTAATCTCTAGAAATCTCAGTGTCTCCCATTTGTAAAATAAGATGACCAGATTCCAAGCACGGTTTTAGACGTTGTTTAATGAATTACATAGAGCTGACTCAGAGGTCATGTGGAGTAGGGGTGTGTGGCTGACTGAATGTGTAGCCTGAGTTTTTCACTCTTCTGGAAGAGAACCCTATACATAAACCTTTGGTCGCATAGTCTGTAGGGTATTCTCTGCGTTGTTGAGTCTGGGCTTGAATATGTGTGAACTGTTTGGGCCGATGAGCTGTTAGCAGACATAAGGTGCTAACAGGCTTGCAGAGCTCCCTGGGGACAGAGTCAGCTCTCCCACACTTCATAATCTACCATAAGTACAGTTTCTCCCTGGAGTTTCACGTCCCTTTAAATCCGATCCACAGGAGACACATGGAAGGGCAGAACCGAGCC
>SJXQ01011091.1:108360-142561 GCA_006408695.1 Aepyceros melampus | reverse complement strand
GGAGAAATAACAAAATCCTGCTATTGCTCTTTACAAGGTGTGTGTTTTAAATGACAAAAATTGTCTAAAACAAAGGGAGGAGGAAAGATATACCAAAAGATTACTAACTAAAATAAAGCTGATGGAACTATATTAGTATCAGAAAAGAAAACTTTTAAACAAGCAATAGCGCTTTATAATAAAAAGGCATCTTCTTAGGGATAGATAGGTAATAAGAATTAAAGTTTAACTAACCTTAGTCATAGTAAACTCATTTTTAATATACTGCCAATTTCTAATACTCCCTTTAGAATGTACATGCAGAGTCATATGAGAAACTGGGCTGTTGAATAGGAGTTGTTTAATTTTTTGTTTCTGTCAATTAGTCAAGCTTTATAATGGCATAAACAGGGAAGCTTGCAGCAGACTTCTCTGGAATAGAGTTAAAGAGCACTAGGATTAAAAAAAAAAAAAAGAGCACTAGGATAATAACTAACATTAAGCTCCTTTGGCATACTTGCCAAGGCAATGAATGCTACATGTACTGTCTCCTAGAACGGGAGAAAATAATGCTGTTCAGACCTAGAATCTGAAACTGAATTAAGCTTCACACTCTATCCACGACTAATTTTTGCTTCATTATTAATCCATGGATCCCAAAGGAGCTACAGGCATTCCTTTCTTGTTTTCCTTAGAAATACATAGGCATGAAAGCTATGCATCGGGCCATTTACAGTGCACAGTTCAGTTCAGTTCAGTGGCTCAGTCATGTCTGACTCTGCAACCCCATGGACTACAACACACCAGGCTTCCCTGTCCATCACCAACCCCAGAGCTGGCTCAAACTCATATCCATCGAGTGAGTGATGCCATCCAACCATCTCATCCTCTGTCGTCCCCTTCTCTTCCTGCCTTCAATCATGTCAGCAAAACAATAAAATGGGACAGCTGTAATGATAATAAATATGAATATTTTCTGACTAACCATCAACAAGCAGAATTATCAAGTGAACATGATTGTCATTGTTTTTAATTATCTTGAAAGAAAAAAAAAGACTTGAATAATTTTTCAAAGGATTTTACTATATCAGGAAAACTTTTAATGGACTGGAAATCTCAAAATCTTTCTTTTGAAAAATACACATTGAAACAGTGGTTCTTAAATTCATATATTCCCCAGAATCCCTTCATAGGGAAAACAGATTACTGGGAGCCACCGAGGAGTTTTTCAGTCTGGAGTGGGATTTGGTAATTTGCATTTTTAACAAATTTCCAGGTGATGCTGATCTACTGGTCCCCAGAACACACTTTAAAAGAGCCACTGCTTCAAACAAATGAATAGACCCACCTGGGAATTACCTAATCTCCGGTACCTGAGTGACTTTTTTCCTTCTCTGAAACACTGAATTAGTCTAATGTGAATGAGATTTCTTCCAACACGGAAGGTTAACAAACACTTAATTGGATGTTTTCCATAAAACGATGGCTGGTACTGATTCAATACGCAGAAACTTTCCATGTGTCTCCGCCTCACAGCTGCTCAGGGACCTGCAGTGCTTCAACACAATAGTGTTCCGTAATGCTCCTTCAAAGTTCCAGAGAGTCCCAAAAGCGAACTGTAGTATGCTGTTTGGCCTTTCAGACTTGTTCACATCATTGCATTTTATGCAGCTCCCTAGTCCCATGAACACTGAGTCTCATCAAAGCAGGAAAACACTGCAGTTGAAACCACCCAAAGAAACCAAGGGCATCCATGAGACACTAATACTCGTCTTCCCCCCTTTTACCTGATGTTTAGTGCCTCTAACTTACAACCGGATTGGAGGTAAACAAAAATCTTATTAGGAGCAGCAGTCAGCTGGGAAGAAAATCAAGTGGTACATCACACACTCAGACACTCTCTTGAATTGGACTGGCATTTGGGGCAGAACAGAGAGAGATGAATTCCTATAGAGGTGTACCTGATAGGATATGTGCAGTACAAAGAGGTGTCCACCACAAGAGAGCAATCAGAGCAATCAACAAGACCGCTCCTAGATCACTAGGGGAACATAACTGTGGCAGTACAAATTAAATACATTTGTATCTATGCATTAAACACAGGACAAATTAAATACATTCTAGAGATCTGCGGTACAAGACTGTACCTGGAGGCAATGATAATGTACTGTACACTTAAAATGTTATTAAGAGGTTGATCTCATGTTAAGCATTTTTACCAAAACAAAATATATTAATACATATATATGTATAGAGATGAGATATCAGCATGAAGTATCACAGATTCTGTTTTGTAGATGAGATCTTAGCAGTGGCTGACGCAGTTGTTTCACTCACAGAAGGTTTGTCTTCTGAGGGTCTGAAAAGATGGGAAAATGATAGAAAGGAAGAAAGACAAGGCATCATGTGAGTTCACTTGCTTTGGGGAGACTCTGAAGAGGACACGTGTGGCTGAATGTTTGTATTATAGGGTAGGTCCCCTGCACAGGCACACATGAAGGACCGCTTTATTTAAATTCACATTGTTTTGCTTTTCAGCACCTTTGGAATGATGCAGATCCTTAAATATTTTTTATTAGCTCAGTTTCCCAATTTCACACTGGTGCTTTTTCAGGTACTTCACTGAAAACAGTCACATATGGTATAATTGTTTTAAATGCACTTTGTAAGATTTGCTTAAAATAAACTAAATCACTGTGTGTATCTACAGCCTTTGAGTGAGGAATTAGAAAATATTCTCAAAATAAATAAGTATAATAAATATTATGGTCATTTTACCTGTCATTACAAGTTATTTAAATAAAGAAGTTGGAAAGTACCACTTGTAAAAGAAGGGGAGATCGTGTTTTCCCCTCAGCATTGCCAAAAAAAATTTAGAAAACTTGGTACTTTGACAATATTAAAACTATCAGATGGATGACCTAGAGATTATCATACTATGTGAAGTAAATCAGAAAGAGAAAGATAAATATCATATGATATCACTTATATGTGAAATCTTTAAAAATGATACAAATGAACTTATAAAACAGAAACAGACTCACAGACTTCAAAAACAAACTTATGATTGCCAATGGGGAAATGTGGGAGGGGAAGGACAAGCTAGGAGTTAGGATTACCATATACACACTACTATATATAAAGTAGATAATAAACAGAGACCTCCTGAATAGCCCAAGGAATTCTACTCAATATACTGTAATAACTTACATGGGAAAGGAATTTGAAGAAGAATGAATATAGGTATATATACAGTTATTCAGCTGAATCACTTTGTTGTAAGCCTGAAACTAATACAATAGCTGTAAATCAATTATACTTCAATATAAAATAAAACTTAAAACCACCAGAACCAAAGACTGGTTCAAAATGGCAGAACAGAAGGACATGTGCTCACCTCTTCTTGCAAGAGCACTGAAATCACAGCTAACTGGACAGTCATCCACAGGAAGATGCTGGAACCCACCCAAAACATCAGAACCAAGGAAATTGCTCAAATAATAGAGCAACTATCCATAATGTGTTTTGGAAATTGTGTTATATACATCTCATAGGTAGGTAAAATTCACAGTGAGATAAATTTACAAAAATGCTAACTTCACAAAATTGAGGCACTCTTGTTTTGCGATTATATTTGAACGATGTCTAAAAATTTTATATTAGCTCCAAACAACATCCAGATCTGATGTGATTATGTCACGTCTTCAGTCACAGAAAATACAATTCTTTCACTTATTATCTTTATGTCGTGTTCTCTTTTTCACTATGCAAACTTTCAAACACAGCAAAAAGTACAGAGAACACTCTAATCAGCCCTCATATAGTGATTACTGAAAGTGAAGTCGCTCAGTCGTGTCCGACTCTTTGCGACCCCATGGACCGTAGCCTATCAGGCTCCTCTGTCCATGGGATTTTCCAGGCAATAGTACTGGAGTGGGTTGCCATTTCCTTCTCCAGGGGATCTCCCTGACCCAGGGATCGAACTCGGGTCTCCCACATTGTAGACAGACGCTTTATTATCTGAGCCACCAGGAAAGTCCTCAATATAGTGATTGTTCAGCTTTAAAACATATTAATTTATGGCCAGCCTTAATTCAGCTACTGACCCACATATTTTAGCCAGAATATATTAAGCAAATTCCATATATCACGGCATTTCACTGTAAATACTTAGCAAGCTTCTCTAAGACTGTTTTTAAACAATCATCATCCTTTATAAGTCAATAATTTCTTAAAACCATGAACCATTCCTGTGTACTTGATTTATTTGAATCAAGATCCTTCAATGTCCATGTGTTGAATTAAGCTGTCATATCTTTTAAGTTTTATTTCCTCCATGGATATGTACTATCAAATGTCCCACACTCTGCATTTGACTGACTGCTTCCTCATGATGTGTATATTCACATTCCTATCTCCCATAAATTTATAGGAAACATTGGAGGCCTTAAGATATCCAGGCTCAAGTATTCTGACAAACATACTTCCTATGTGGTGTTTTGTACGTCCTATTACTTCACATCACTGAGACCCCATGATAATCTGGTTGCCCCAGATATTTAATGATGTTAAGATTGATCTGTGAATTCAGATGATGTTAGTCTGTGCTCATTATAAAATTTTCAATCAAGCTTTCCCTAAACTTTAAAATCCACTGTGATTGTTGCCTAGAGTTGGAAAACGCAGCTATAGAATTCTATCACTCTTTCATCCACGTACTTATTAGCTGAATTTTTATAGAGAAGAACTTTCATTCTCCCAACTCATTGTTCTGTTCCCTTTCAAGATCCTTTTCATTCTAACTTGAAGAATATTTTTCTATCTATGGGAGTCAAAAATATTTTCCTGTCCTATTTTTGGATGTATAGCCACGAACTACTGCGAGCCCGGGGAATGTTAAATAATGCCAATAATGAACTAGATCATCCCAATGCATAAATTATCCTCAGGCTCACATCCCTTACTTTAGAAGCTTCATTAATTGCTCTAGCTGCATTAACTTTTAAAGGCCACTGGGGTCCCATTAAGTTACAGTTATCTTATGACTCCATCTGAGATGCTTAGCCCCAGGGAGTAGTTTGTATGCTAAAAAAAATTGGGGTGACAAAAGAGAGAAAGCATTACATTTAGTTGCAAGTTAACTCAAAAAAGAATAGATCTGCAAGAATAGCCGTAAAATCCATTTATTTAAAGCTTCATAAAATTTGACTGAAGTATTAATAGGCTAGCCACATGCTTTTTTTAAAAATGTGGCCAGTTTTTTTCGCAGCTTGATGAAGCACACTGCTTGTGAGGCCCAGGTTTGCTCCCAATGGATGGGCTGGTTAATATCATGAGGAAAAGAGCAAACAACTGTGGTACTTTCGCATCTTGACTCTGATGGCTGTCTTGAAAAATGCATATCATTAAAGTTGCAATAGTAGAGAAAGACAGTGCATATTTCAGCAAAATAACTGCTTGAAAGGGATCTGACTTTTGGAGGAAAGAAATGCACATATTTAAACAACAATAGAAAAGATCTGAAGGCACAACAGTAAGTAAAATACATTCAGTGTAACAGAATATGCCTCTAGCTCCCACAAAGCTATACCTCTGGAGGATTCATGAGATTTCTTTCAAACGTTTCTATATACATCTTCCCTCTCTAAAAAATATACTCCTTCCAACTCACAGAATTACTTCAAAATGCAATTCTTTCTCTCTTTCTTCATTCATTAATCAGGATTCTCGAAAGACTAATTAGACTTCTGCTTAAAAGAAGAAGACTGAGAGAAGAGAAAGCGTAAGCAAGTACATTAGAGAGACAGAATCAGAGCAAGACAGAGAGTCAGAGAAACAAGAGGAATTGCTTTAAGAAATTAATGCTTTCTTTCTCATCAAAAGGCAGGTGGGAATAGTGACACAGCAGAATGGGAAAGCTGAAGCCTCTGGGCCACAGGGCATCACAGAAAGAGAAGCCGCTGACTCTGCAGACACCTGAGAGGTTCTGCAGAGAGGATCTCCAGATGTGTCAGGGGTAGGCTCCTCCAGAAATCAGGGTCTTGTTTGAAAGTTTGTGCACAGTGCAATCAGACGTTAAGATTTTCTCCTCCAACCAAGGCAGCCTGGCTCTTACTTTCTTTTATCCCACAATAGTCACAGGTCTATGCTTGGGAAAAACTAAACTCAAAAGGTTCCTGAAATGCTGAGCTCTTTCTGGACTGAAAATCTAGCGCAGTGCTTCTCCGCTGCCTTTCTGGGCTTCAGAATGTACACATTTCTGGTCTTAAGCAAAAGCAAACAATACTCCTCAGCGATGAGATAAACAGAAGGGGGGTTATGTTCTATTTACGTAAATAGCCTATCACACTCTTTTTAGATAAAGAATCCAAAATCACATCTCTCTCTGTTTTCCCCATTACCACCCTGGTCCTTCTATTTAAGGGAGCATTTTCTTTTCCAGGTTGGCATAAAGTTTTTGAACAGTTCTACTGTGCAATACAAATAAAAACAAATTGCAAAAACCTAAATAGTAATAAAAAAATAATTAAACAACTATCCAGGTGTCAAGATTTCCACTGAGAATGAGGTGCTCCTTAGCCCAGTGTCTAGGAATTTCAAAGAGGGCACCCAGGCAGACAGGGTTTGTGCTCGTGTGTTCATCAGCTTCATATTTCAGGAATTACAGGAGCCAAAGTGTTTCACATTAGTATGCATTTAGGATATCCATCTTCAGTTTACATTATGTAAATGCATGTTAAAGAGAGTGAGAGCAGGTTTTACAGAAGTATAAACGACTCTGAAGAAAGAGGTAAATCAAGATATTAAACCAATATTTGCAAAATGTCACTGCTAGTGGAAAGTCCTGGGAATTTTAGCTCAAATATGAATTCAGAGACGACATTTGTGAGTGGATCATCTGCAAAGATCAATGGGTTGATTCTCATTATGGACGTGAGTGAGTCACGGGGAAAGTTGGTCACGGCATCAGGATATAGCCATTGCTATTGGAAAAGCCCCTGATGCTGGCAGGGATTGGGGGCAGGAGGAGAAGGGGATGACAGAGGATGAGATGGCTTGATGGCATCACTGACTCGATGCACATGTGTTTGGGTGAACTCCGGGAGCTGGTGATGGACAGTGAGGCCTGGTGTGCTGTGATTTATGGGGTCGCAAAGAGTCGGGCATGACTGAGTGACTGAACTGAACCGATCCTCTGATGTTTGGGGCTCCCAGCCCCTCAAAATTCACATGTTGGATTCCTAATACCCAATGTGATAGTATTAGATCAGGCCTTCGGCAGGTGAAGTCATGAGGGCAAAACCCTTTTGAATGGAATTAATGCCCCTAAAGAAACCCTGCAAAGCTCCCTAGCCCCTTCTGCCATGTGAGGATACACTGGGAAGTCCACCCCAGAGGAGGGCCCTCACCCATTCATGCTGGTACCTCAATCTCAGACTTCTAGATTCCAGAACTGTGAGATATGTTTGTGATTTTTATAAGCCACCCAGACTGTGGTATTTTGTTACAGCAGCGCAAACAGACTAAGACAGTCACTATAAACTTTACCATCACCATCTATCTGAAACCCGTCTAATCAAGACAGGACCACACATTAGTAACAATAAATTTTCTATGACAAACTAATACCTTCCAATGCTTCCACTGACTTAGAGCCTTCTGATGAGTTGTTCAGCCATTAAGTTGTGTCTGACTCTTTGTGACCCCACAGACTGCAGCACACCAGGCTGCTCTGTCCCCTACTCTCTCTCAGAGTTTGCTCAAATTCATGTCCACTGAGTCAGTGAGGCCATCCAACCATCTCATCCTCTGCTGCCCCCTTCTCCTTTTGCCTTCAATCTTTCCCAGCATCTCGGTCTTCCCTAATGAGTGGGCTCTTATGATCAGGTGGCCAAAGTATTGGAGTTTCAGACTCAGCAACAGTTCTTCCCATGAATATCCAGGGTTGATTTTCTATAGTATGCATTGGTTTGAACTCCTTGCAGTCCAAGGAACTCTCAAGAGTCTTTTCTAGCACTACAATTTGAAAGCATCAATTCTTCAGCACTCAGCCTTCTTTACAGTCCAACTCTCACATTCATACATGACTACTGGGTTAGATTTTAGTTATTTTGACTCTGTGCAAAAACTGGAGTTGACACTGCACAACACAGCAATGTTAATTAAAATTATAATTATTACCAGAACATGTGTAAACAATCTTACATTCAGACTCTCTGACCTCTTCTGAGTTGTTTGTGTCTTTTAGGTTGTACTTTTTAGGAAAGGGAGAAATAACTGGAATAGGACTTCTTGTTTCTCTGCGTTTGTTTGTTATTTAAATTGAAGTTTTAAAGGGAAATGGTAGCTATCATTTCAGAGATCTATTCTAGTTAGACACAGACAACTCTCAGAAACCATCCCCTTGCATAGGCTCCTTCATGCTTCCCCTCTCCTGCCACCACTAACCCGTTTAACAGGACCCAGCCTCAATTTTCAAAATGAAAAGTCTCATTACAATTGCAACAGCTAGTTCCAAATTTTCCTGTTCTGCAATGGTTCTGATAATCACCTCTAGAGTGCATTGTTTGTATGAGAGTGTCCTCCATTATGTTATCTTTACCAATTAAAAAACCTAAACTGCTACCTTTGAATAACTCTAGGTTATTGTCACCTTGTCTCTTATCTTCTCAGACTGTGAACAATTCTCCCGCCATCTACATGGCTACCTTGACTGCATTTGTAGAGGGACAATGTGTCTCCCCTGAGCTTCCTCCTTTATACCTGATGATTGCCTTGCTGGAGGAGGCCAATGGAAAGGAATCATGTATTCCTCACCCTTTAAAAAGTAAAGCAACTCAGATTTAAGATGTCACACTGTTTTATTGGAAAGTATAAAAAGAAACTGTTTTATAGTGTCATTACAATGACACAGTGCAAGGACTGGCTCTAAAAAATACCTCTGCCTTGGGAGACCAAACAGTTTAAGGCAGAAACTATCAAACGATGTCAAGCTAAACTGTTTATCCATCATCAGAGAACAGAATTGCTTTCTCTAATGGAGCGTCTTCTCTGGTTACGCATTCACTGAATATTGAAATCACCACTGTGGAAATTAATACTGAGGGGAAACTTCATGTGTCATTTGATAATCTAGTTAAGGACACGTGTGCCAGACTGAACAAAATTTAACATCAAAAAACAGGGACAAAAACATTATTGAAAGATTTTACCTTGATCCTAAGGGTTTAGTTGCCCCCAAATCATAAAATTGATAAAATATGTTTTACTTATTTCTGTTTTATTTAATAATTACTCTCTTGGACTGACCAATCAAAAATCTAAGCAAACAAAAACTCTAGTTTACAACAGTCTTTACCTAAAAAAGACATTTTCTTGTTTTTTTTTTAAAAAACATTATCTTGTTTTGTTTTGTTTTATATGTGGAATTTTTTAAATTTAAATTTACTTATTTTAATTGGAGGCTAATTACTTTTACAATATTGTATTGGTTTTGCCATACATCAACATGAATTTTTCACAGAGCTAAAACAAATAATTTCACAATTTGTATGGAAATACAAAAAACCTCGAATAGCCAAAGCCATCTTGAGAAAGAAGAATGGAACAGGAGGAATCAACCTGCCTGACTTCAGGCTATACTGCAAAGCTATAGTCATCAAGACAGTATGGTACTGGCACAAAGACAGAAATATAGATTAATGGAACAAAATAGGAAGCCCAGAGATAAATCCACACACCTATGGACACCTTATCTTCGACAAAGGAGGCAAGAATATACAATAGAGAAAAAACAATCTCTTTAACAAATGGTGCTGGGAAAACTGGTCAACCATTTGTGAAAGAATGAAACTAGAACACTTTCTAACATCAAACACAAAAATAAACTCAAAATGGATTAAAGATCTAAACATAAGACCAGAAACTATAAACTCCTAGAGGAGAACATGGGCAAAACACTCTCTGACATAAATCACAGCAGGATCCTCTATGACCCACCTCCCAGAATATTGGAAATAAAAGCAAAAATAAACAAATGAGACCTAATTAAAATTAAAAGCCTTTGTACAACAAAGGAAACTATAAGCAAGGTGAAAAGACAGCCTTCAGAATGGGAGAAAATAATAGCAAATGAAGCAACTGACAACCAACTAATCTCAAAAAATATACAAGCAACTCCTGCAGCTCAATTCCAGAAAAATAAAAACACTATCTTAATTCACCATATACAACTAGATCCTTGGAAACATCTTTTATACATATGTTTTACATAGTGCACTCCATGCACCAAAGTGTGGTAAACACATTCTTTCACTGAAATAACACAGCCCATTTATTACACAGATCACCAGCATTCTATCCTCTTTTTTTCTTTCTTTTTGGCTACATAATGCAGCAATCCCTGACTAGGGATTGAACCCACACCCCTGCACTCGGGCACAGAGCCTTACCACTGGACCATCAGGGAAGTTCTGATAACCAGCATTCTAAAAGCAAAATACAGAAGTGAGAGTACATCAAACTAAAAAGTTTCAGCACAAGATAGGAATCAACAGACTGGGAAAAAAAATCCTAAGAAGTGGGGAAAATATCTGTAAGCAATATATCTGATATGGGGTTAACTTCCAAATTATATAAGAAAGTCCTACAAAAAAAAAAGAGAGAGAAACAGAAAAAAAAACTCAAGTGGACAAAGGATCACAGTAAACATTTGTTCAAGAAGACAGTAAAATAGCCAACAAGTACATGAAAAGATGTTCACCTTTACTGTTCATCAGGGCAATGCAAATCAAAACCACAATGAATTATCACCTCATGTTCAGTAGGATGGCTGTTATCAAAATTGGAACTCTTGTGCACCATTGATGGGAATGCAAAATTGTGCAGCCACTATGTATAAAAACAGCACAGAAGGTCTTCAAAAAATCAAAAAGAACTACAATATGATCAGGATATTAAAGAAATACCTGCACTCCCATGTCCACGGCAGCATTATTCACAACAGCCAAGACTGGGAAACAACCTAGATGTCCATCAATGAATGAGCGGATAGAGGGAATGTGGCACGCGCATGCAATGGGATATTTTTTAGCCTTAAAAAAGAAGGGAATGCTGCTATATGTGACAACATAAATGAACCTGGAAGATATCATGTTAAGTGGTATAAGCCAGTCACAGGACAAATACTGTGATTCCACTCAGATGAGGTATCTAAAATAAACTCATAAAAACGGACAGAAAGTGGGTATTTGCCAAAGGGAGACAGAAGTCACTATTCAACAGGTATGAGCTTCAGTTATGCAAAATGAATACATTCTAGATGTCTGTCCTACCACATTTTGCCTGTAGTTAACAATACTGTACTACACTCTTAAAAGTACAGACAGGGTAGGTGTTGTATTAAGTGTATTTATCACGATAAAAATTGTTTTCACTTTAATTTAAATTTTAGAAGATGTTTCTAAGAATGCTAGTTGTATATATAGTTCTGTGAAAGAATGTGTTCAACATGCAGTGCATGGAATAATAGACATTTTTGAAGCAATATGCATAATGAAGATAGTTTTTTTAACATTTTTATTAACAATAATCAGGGAATATGCTATTCCTAGAATCCAAACTGGATCACTGTTAGAAATTCTTCAGTGGCTTTTCTTGTACCCAGAACAAAATTCATCTTTCTGCCATGGTTCATGTTCTTTGCATTATGTGAGTTAAAGTCATTCTCCAGGTTCCTTTCTTGGGCCCACTCCATCCCACCCCACCCCTGCTCACGCTGCACTTACAACTCGACTCTGCTTTCAGCTGCCTCCAGACCCCAGGCTCTCTTCCACCTCCAGGCACTGGCAGACGCTATTCCCCTTGCCTGGAGTGCTTCTCCCCTCCACTGTCCACTGGGACTGGCACTTTTCTCTATCTGAGCCCTTAATTAACTTGTCCATAGCTTTTTAATCACATAGTTATTTTATTTTATTCTATATTTGCTTTCATATCTGCCCATGACCCAGAAGTTAACCAGCACAAGCATGGGAGTTCTGTGTGTTCTGAATTATTTCAACATCATAGTACAGTATGTGTAGGCACCCAAGACGCATATAAAGAGTGAATGAATGAATGATTTTAGGGAAACTTTTTAAAGCTGAGTCTTTTTTTATTAATTAATTTGTTTATTTATTTTAATTGGAGGTTAATTACTTTACAATATTATAGTGGTTTTTGCCATACATTGACATGAATCAGCCACTGGTGCACGTGTTCCCTACCTGAATTCCCCTCCCACCTCCCTCCCCATCCCATTTCTCAGGGTCACCCAGTGCACCAGCCCTGAGCGCCCTGTCTCATAGGACCAGCGATCTATTTCACTTATGGTAATATACATGTTTCAATGCTATTCTCTCAAATCATCCCACCCTCGCCTTCTTCCACAGAGTCCAAAAGTCTGTTCTTTACATCTGTGTCTTTTTTGCTGTCTTGCATAGAGGGTCATCATTACCATCTTTCTAAATTCCATATATATTAAAGCTGAGTCTTATTCTTTTCCTTGGTATATAAACTCACAAGGCCAGTTAAGTATTCACCTTCCATCCATAAAAACAAATAATCACATACTTTGCCAAAATATAAACATATAATCCCCCTTCCCTACTTCTCCACCTCCTCCTCTTTTATCTTCCTCTTCTTTCACAGCAGGAAAACTTTAAATTTTGTGACGGGAAACAACCATTTCATGAGCACATGATAGGTGTATTTACATTACATATCTCTTTACTCCACAAATGAGTTTTTTTTTTCTTTAGCCTGTCCATAACAGCAGGCTTTGTCTAATGCCAACTACCTGGATCACAAGCCTCACATTGAAGACTGGATACAGGTGTGAGGAAGATTGTGTAAATCAATCCTTAACACTACCAACATGAAGGAGGGGCTTGCTTATTGATTTGATAGACAGTCAATAATTATCATTGGAGAAGGAAATGGCAACCCACTCCAGTGTTCTTGCCTGGAGAATCCCAGGGACGGGGGAGCCTGGTGGGTTGCCATCTATGGGGTTGCACAGAGTCGGACACAACTGAAGCGACTTGGCAGGAACATCAGCAGCAATAATTATCATAAGGTAGGTTACTCTGTAATCAGAAATCAGAAATTTTATCTTTGGAAACCTTCAATTCAGCCTTCCAAACTTCATATGGCATTCTACTTCAGCAAACTACTTCCATGAAGCTAAAGAATGCTTTCACATTTATCCAAAAAGATGTACCCCTAGCTTATAAGTCCTATTCAAAGGTGTATATTTTTTTATTTCAGACTCTAGACATTTTAGAATAATTCTTTAATAAGTGCTTCATTACACAGCTAATATCTTAACAAATTTCTGTGACAACATTTAAATTAAAATAGGTGAATCAAATTAGTTCTTTTTCTCCAATCCACCACACCTCAGTCTCCTCTGCCTGAGAAACTATTCTTATCTCTGTGATGTGTGTCCTACAAGACATTCTGGACCATTTCAGAATGCACACATCATCCTATACTAAAACAAAAGTTACTTTTCCATTTTAATACAATACTTTGCATATTTCCACCTTGCTTTTCTTCCTATCATAATATATCTTACAAATCAGTCTGCAACAAATATCATGTTTTGTAACTCTTCCTAGTCATAGAAATATAGTTGCTCCTTAGTTACTTTTTTATGCCCTACTGCTGGACATATAGGTCAATAACAGAAAGAACTGCACTGTCATAAAGAACACACATTTAAAATAATACTAGCAAACTTCCCTCCACAGTGTCTACACCAATTACTAACTACACTTGAACTCAAAATATCTGATATACACCTTTACCCTACTTGATATTAGCAGTAGTTTTTAAATTGTCATTCTATACAAAAATTTGTCATCCTATTTAGGGAAAATTTTTCAATTAATTTTCATTATAAAATATATGATTGAAATACATATATTTACTATACCTATGTATTAACTGAACGTTGGTGTTTCATCTTTTGCAAACTGTCTTTTTCTATCTTTTGTCCATTTTATTGTGTTATGGATATTCTTCTTAAATTTTTGAAATATTTCTTTTTGGAACTTCTAGATGTGACTATTTTACCTGTTAACATGGTAAAGAATATCTCCCCTACCCTCTCTTGTCACTTATATTTAAATCTGTTGACTGCTTCTTCATATATTATTTATCTTAATAGAATCAAATTTACCAGAGGCTCTTCTCATAAAGAAACAACCTGTCAAATTCTATTTTAAAACCTATTATATTTTTGTTGGGACCATACTGAAATTATATTTTAATTTACAGAGGTATTAATATATCTTCAAAACTGTGTCTTCATTCAGGCAAAATGGCTTATCTTCACATTATTTGGCATGTTTTTATGTCCGTCAGCAATTTTTTTAAATCACAACAATGTCTGACTTTGTATGAAACAAAAAATACAATATATGAATACAGATAAGTGCAGAATGTCTATTTTGTTCTTCAAAAGGCTATGATTCTCATTCTTAGTAAAACCAGACATGAGCTACACACAGAGAGAAACAGCCTGGTCATTAGCTTCACAATTTAGCCCCTAATGACCAACAGGTGCATTCCTTTTTGATCTTTCATAAAGTCCAAAAAGATAGCTGAAGGAAAACTTTACGCTCTGGTTCCAACTATCTGAAAGATGTTATAGTCTACTGCAGTACAGCCAATATATGCAAATATGCCTATATTAAACATAATTTCAAAAATGAGGCAGTGATGATAATCCTCTTGCTAAAGAGGTCACTGCATGAGAATAATATATGTTTTATAAATTCAAAATTATAAAAATGCTGTTATAAAAGCCCTCCGGGTACATTCTATGCATATAAATTTTTCCCTTTATGGTGTGTATTTTTAAACAACAGAAGTCTCAAAAAAATAGAAGTACATCATATAGTGAATACAGACAATGATATTCTACTGTTAAGATATTAGAATGTAAAATTTCATTCACTAAAAAGAAATTAAGCTTTATGATAGAGGTGCTAATTATCACTACAATGGAAATCATATTACAATATACATATGCATCAAATGAATACATTGTACACTTTAGGTTTGGCGGGAGATGGGGACAACAGAGGATGAGATGGTTGGATGACATCACCGACACAACAGACATGGTTTGTGCAGGCTCCAGGAGATGGTGAAGGACAGGGAAGCCTGGCATGCTGCAGTCCATGGGGTCACAAAGAGTCAGACATGACTGAGAGACTGAACAACAGCACTTTAGATTCAGACAGTGCTGTGTGTCAAGTGTACTTCAATCAAAAAAGAAACTGGCATTTCAGAAACTAGAATCCAGGTATGCTTGAATTTCTCTTTCATTATCGCTCAGGGTCAAGGTAGAGACAACCTGGGCTAGCATGATTAAATCAATAGTATACATAAAGTATTTTGCTAAGAAAATTTTGCATGTTATATCATAGAATATGAAGGATTACATATGAATTTTTCTGTATCTTCTACCAATGGAGGAAAACTTGGTTTGGTCCATTCACTGATGGGGAAGGGAACTGTCCTGGTTATTCACCTCATAGTAGAAAATGAAGTCACATGTGAACACTGTCGAGAATGCAAGCAATAGGGTCAACTTGATGGTACACTGTCCTTGCTCACTGAATCAGTACTACAGAGTAATCAACAATAAATAGCATGAGACCCCCAGAGTAAAATCAAATCCATTTTCCCAGTTTAAAAAAAAAATAGAAGCAACAGTTTCAGACTAAACTACATTATTTTATATATTTCAATGAGTAGAATATTTGAGTCATAATTATCCTACAAAATATCAAATTGTATCACAGTAGAGAATTAAAATATTCTCGTGTAATTCAGTTTTAGAATATCATGTAAACAACCAATCACCAAAACACAATTGTAAATTGTAGAGTAAAATGTGCTTTTGCATTAAGTTGAACACATTTTTTTAATTTAAAAAAAAATTAAAAGGAAAAATATAAACAGTACTTTGAGTACCACTTTCTAAATTCACAAGGTCAAGGAAGGAGAGGCTTTGGGGTGATCCCACTTGCTGTGTGAGTCCAGGTCACAGAGCACTGCTCCTGGACACCACACGTGGCCCTGCCTTCTGCAATGTGTGGCTTTCCTGAAAGAACAAACTCACACAAGAACGCCACCGACATGACAGGGAGATGAGGAGAGAATATGCACAGGAAATAAGGCAAAATCCCCTCAGGTTAGTCTTCAAATCCCCTTCTCAGTCAAGCTTCCAAACGCCTTCTTATTTTTCCATTGAGCTCTGTTTCATTAGCTCTGCTTGGCTTCCTGCAGGGTTTCCTCACTGAAAACTGTTTTTTCTTGCAAAATGGCAGCCCTCCACCTGGGAGACCTGGATATGCGTGAGCCTCAGCCCTGGGCTTCCACGGCGGCGCTAGTGGTAAAGAACTCGCCTGCCAATGCAGGAAACATAAGAAATGCAGGGTCAATCCCTGGTCAGGAAGATTCCGTGGAGAAGGAAATGGCAGCCCACTCCAGTGTTCTTGCCTGGAGAATCCCATGGACAAAGGAGCCTGGCGGGCTACAATCTAGAGTCGGACACGACTGAATTGACTTAGCACACACACAGCCCTGGAGGCTCAGCCTCTGCCTCCAAGGATCCTAGCCCAAAGCCACTCTGAACACAGGAACAGCTCTCCACCAAGGAGCTCTCATTCAAGCAGGCAAGAAAACAAATCTGTCTCCAGAGGTTGTTTTCATGCTATGTTCTCTAAAGAGAAATTTTATAAGAAACACTGTGACCCTAAAAGAGAGGGGAGGGGGACGTGAATCTGAAGGAGGGGCATAGCAATTATTGAAAACCAGTCCATCATCCTAGACCTTAACAAAGACATAAAAGTAAAACATCTCAAAATGCCGTGTGAGACAGAAAAGTTAAACCCGCCACAAAGGGGCTGTTAAAACTGGTTCATTATTTCACCTAGGATAAGCTTTACTGTTCAAGTATTTCAGTCAGTATTTCAGCTTTTTCCCACTAGATTATTTCAAGTATGTTTTATAGAAAAATTATGAAATGCAAGACAATCCAATGTCTGAGTGGAGCAACTAATCCCATGAAAGTTAGGGTCCACTTTCATTGTAACCAAAGCTCACTAATTCCAAAATGCATATTGAGGGTAGAAAGTAATATTAGCTATTACTACTATTTTATTAGTGGCATAATTCTTATTGTTCTTAGCCTTTGTGTTTCAGATTTAATACTTTAGTAATGTTTGACATGCAAGGATATAGACAAATAAAATGTAAATATAATCATTCCCACAAGTGAAAAGTAATATAGTTTGGAGATTTCTGTGGTCAGAAAATGGACATTTGACCTTATATGTCAAACTGTGAGTTAATTTTAAATTAATAGGAACTAAGCATGGGCTGTGTGCTTTGTAGCTATTCCCGAACTCTCCTGTTCTGTTATTCATTCTATCACCTATCCACACTCTGTCTTAATACAAGTTCTTCTGGGGAACCTGCTTTTCAGTCCACACAGAAAATACATAGAACTCTGTTTTCAATATCAAGGACATCCTGTTTCCCAGGGAATGCAAAATCCTCTGAGAAACGCTTTTGGAACCTCACATCTGATTTAGACACTTTTCTTTGTTGCTTTCATGGTAACCTGCAGATACAAAGGTGTTGGTGTTTTCCAAACTGTGGTTTGTAACTAATTAGCAGGTTATGAAATCAATTTAGTCGGTTTCAACCAGAATTCAACTTTCAATGGAAATAAAATATTATAGAAAATATCAGATAACATCACATACTATGTGAGTTGTGTGAAATTTTTGTTTCAGTTGCATATGCCTATATATGTATTTATGTATGTATGATTGGACCATAGGTATGTCTCCTAACATGTCATAGTCAAAAAAAAAAAAAAACCTTTAAATATTGATGTATATAAGTTTCATTTTTCCTTGATGGTAAGGATTCTTGTAAAAGCAGGCCTCTGGTTCTCATGGCCAACACTAAAAGACATCTGCCTTCCACTGACTTCTGACTGTATATGTACCATGATATGTATCTTAATTTACAACATAGATAACTAGTAGATAACCCAAAACTGGCCACATTCCTCCCAAACTCCATTTTCCCCCAAAGGAGGAGGAACAGTGCTATATATTGATCAGGTTCAAAGAAATTATGGCTATTATTTATTATGGAGCTTTCACTATCTGGAAAAATGGGAGATCACAACTCAGGGTCCAAACAGAGATGACCTCCTATGGTATTCTTCCTTCAGTATGGGAGGAACACAATTAAATATTTCTCTTGAGTGTCTGGGAAACAGAAGAAGGACAATGTGCCAGAGAACAGAATAATGGGAACAGTGAAAAGAAGAAAAGGTAAAGATAACAGCTAGACCATCTGAAGTTTGCAATGGAAAGCCCTGAAATGGTTTTAAGCGGGAGAGTAATATAATGTAAGACGAACTTTAGAAAACTTTCTCTGGCTGCTGGTTAGAAACTAAGTTGCAAGAGAGCGAGACTGGAGAATATTTAGAGGACTGGCACAGTGGCCCAGGTGACTGACAGCGGGGACTGGTGGGCTGCAGTCCATGGGGCCACAGAGAGTCAGACACGACTGTGCGACTAACACTGTAACTGATAACGGCTGTTTTCCCGGGTAGACTAAGTTAAGAAAAGAATGCAAGATTAGGAAATGAAGACTAAGTATATATTTTAAGCAAGATTTTTAGGAATATTGCTGTGAGGAAGAGCAGAGAAATGGGAAGTAGCTGAAGAACGATGTGTGTTTAAGGGATATTAGAATCAATGCTGCTGCTGCTGCTGCTGCTAAGTCGCTTCAGCTGTGTCCGACTCTGTGCAACCCCACAGACAGCAGCCCACCAGGCTCCCCCATCCCTGGGATTCTCTAGGCAAGAACCCTGGAGTGGGTTGCCATTTCCTCCTCCAAAGCATGAAAGTGAAAAGTGAAAGTGAACTCGCTGTCATGTCCAACCCTCAGCGACCCCATGGACTGCAGCCTACCAGGCTCCTCCGCCCACGGGATTTTCCAGGCAAGAGTACTGGAGTGGGTTGCCATTGCCTTCTCTGAGAATCAATGCTATTACCCAACAAATAATGCTGGGGAATGCTGGAACTCAGTGTGGAGAAGGCCCGTATGTTGACCTAATGAGGTCACTTGACTATTATAATACAAATGTAGGCTGAAGTGGCCATGGGGTAATGGTCCTAATCCGAGCTGCTGGGGGTCAAGGGGCACACCTATGGGACTCATAGACTTCCAAGTTTATGGAAATTCTCTTGGAAATTACTACAATTTACATCAATATGCTATGATTGCTCCTGCCCCCCAGAACAGGTCAAAATCAAACATATCCTGGGATATAGTTAGTAGGAATAGAAACTATTTTAAATACCGTGTGTCCTCCCAATAGGAGGGAGGTGAGCTCTGCTATGTAACAACACAAAATGGAAACCAGTCTTAGCACAAGCCTGTGAGACAAGGTAGGGTGATTATTTTGTCCTCAGTTAACTGGGAAGCCAGACACAAATGAGTTATGGCCAATTGTAATGGCATCTGTTCTTTTGAAACTATTCTTCTATTTACCTGTTTACTTAGTTACTTTTGGTTACACTGGGCTGCTCGCTGCACATGGGCTTTCCCGGTCGCATCGAGCAGGAACTCCTCTTCATTGCTGGGTGTGGACTTCTCATTGTGGCAGCTTCTCTTGTCGAGGAGCACAGGCTCTAGGCACACCGGCCCCAGTAGCTGCGGCTTGCTGGCTCTAGAGTGATCCGTAGTTGTGGTGCACAGACATCACTGCTCCATGGCATGTAGAAACTTCCCAGACCAGGGATCGAACCCATGTCCCCTGCATTGGCAGGTGGATTCTTATCCACTGTAGCACCAGGGAAGCCTGGTATCTGTTTTTAATAATACATTGCATATGCGTAACACAGATACCTCTATCATTCTTACGTTTGTTCTGGAACAAAACTGGATGGTGTCGGGATTATACCATCACACTGTAATAGTGGTAACATTGGTTGAGACTCAGCTACCTCATGTAAATACATCTTCAGGATAACACTGGCCTCAGTGTATTGGGAGGACGATTTAATGCATCCTCAGGATGTAATTAATACCCATGGAAAATGGGCTGACCTTAGGAAGAACTGGATCAAACTAATCACTAGCTGATTTCAGCACCAGACAGTTCTGCACAAGCTTATCATAAGGTACAAAGAGCAGTGATCAAGGCATGGGGAAAGAATAATCAAGTTTCGGACAAGAAGGTGAAAATGTCTGTAATGCTTTTGTAAGACAAATTAGTTGTTTCTTTAAATCTATCCCTATCTCCAACAGGCTTCTCCAAACATCAGGCATACTCATGTTGGTACTATTGCTGTATCTGTTCTATAAGCACTACACCAGATGTAAATGCTCAGAAAAACATGAGCATTTTGCCAGAAGGGGTACCTGGCCTGAGACTAGAGGGTGGACTGTGACATAAGAAACACGTACTTGGTCTCTATCCCTGGTTCCAGGCACAGAGGTCCTAAAACCCTTGTAACTTCCTCAGTGATAGGTTTACTAGGTGTATCTTTTGTTCTAACATTTGGTCCTTCACTCTGATTCCTGACACAGACCTCCTAAAACCTTTATAAGTTTCTGAGTGATGGAGCTATAGGAGCATTTTATACAGAGTTCCTAAATCCCTTGGAATTTTCTGGGTGATAGGACCATCTTTTATTCTAGTAAGGCAACTCCTGAAGGGCTCTTGAGTGGCAGCCAGTCACCGGAAAGACCAAGCATGATTAGAAGCCTGGAACTTTCAGCTTCAGTCCCCATCCTCCCAAGAAGGAAGAAGGGCTGGAAGCTGAGCTAATAAGCAGTCATGTGTACATGATGAAGCCTCTATAAAACGCCCTCAGCCATGAGGTTAGCAGAACTTTCTGGTGAGCGCATCCATGTGCCAGGGGGGTGGAACACCCCACCTCCAACGGACAGGACCTCCTTCACTCAGGACCCTTCTGGAACTCACTCCATCTACATTCTTCTCTGACTGTTCACCTCGATCCTTTTTTATATCATTTCTAATAAAGCAGGAAATGTAAGCAAATGTTTCTGTGAGTTCTGTGAGCCATTATAATAAATTATACAGCCTGAGGCAGGGGTTGAGGGGGTTGAGGGGTGTGTACATGATGAAGCCTCTATAAAACGCCCTCAGCCATGAGGTTAGCAGAACTTTCTGGTGAGCGCATCCATGTGCCAGGGGGGTGGAACACCCCACCTCCAACGGACAGGACCTCCTTCACTCAGGACCCTTCTGGAACTCACTCCATCTACATTCTTCTCTGACTGTTCACCTCTATCCTTTTTTATATCATTTCTAATAAAGCAGGAAATGTAAGAAAATGTTTCTATGAGTTCTGTGAGCCATTATAATAAATTATACAGCCTGAGGCAGGGGTTGAGGAGGTTGAGGGGTTGATGCTGTTGTGGGTGATAAGGTATGAGGAAAATCCAGTCATTTCCCTCTGCCCTCAGCGCAGCAGAGTGACCCTGCAGAGCCACACATCGCCCAGAATTCCAAGAGCACTGGAAAACACTGAATAAGGTGGTCTCTTTTTAATTTCTTCTTATTTTTTGCTGTTTTTTATTTGGGGGCGGGGGGTTGGCTGTGCTGGGTCTTCCTTTGTGGCACGTGGGCTCTTGGTGGTGTGCATGGGCTTCTCTTATTGCAGAGTACAGACTCTACAGCACTTAAGCTCAGTAGTTGCAACTCACAGGCTCTCAAGCTGCATGTGGATCTTAGTTCCTTAAGCAGGGATCGAACCCACATTTCCTGCATTGGAAGGTGGATTCTTAACTACTGGATCACCAGGGAAGTTCTGGTTTCCATCTTTAAAGATTAGTCACCTTCCCCAGAAATGAGTTTGGCAAATGTCAGAGTTGCAGAGAGTCGGACACAACTGAAGCGACTTAGCATGCATGCATGCATTGGAAAAGGAAATGGCACCCCACTCCAGTGTTCTTGCCTGGAGAGTCCCAGGGATGGAGGAGCCTGGTGGGCTGCAGTCTATGGGGTCGCACAGAGTCAGACACAACTGAAGCAACTTAGCAGCAGCAACAGCAGAGTTGCAGAGGGAGGAGGTGATTCTTTTGTAAACTGTTCACTTCTCCATGCCCAACACCATCGACCCTTACCTGAATAATACATTATTTTAAAGGGCAACAAAAAGAAACAGTTTTACTTGACACCAAAAACAATTCTATTAATGTAAAAACCATCAGGTTCATTATAGTAATCCATGAATTAATATCCCTACTTTTATCAGATATACATCTGAGGTACAGTTTGCACAACTGTTGATATGACAAAGAAAAAGCCATGTTATTGGAGGTTTTTAACCTTTTTGTTTATTTCCATATTCCTATGCTGCTGCTAAGTTGCTTCAGTCGTATCCAACTCTGTGCGACCCCAGAGATGGCAGCCCACCAGGCCCCCCTCGTCCCCGGGATTCTCCAGGCAAGAACACTGGAATGGGTTGCCATTTCCTTCTCCAATGCACGAAAGTAAAAAGTGAAAGTGAAGTCACTCAGTCATATCCGACTCTTAGTGACCCCATGGACTGCAGCCTACCAGGCTCCTCCGTCCATGGATTTTTCAGGCAAGAGTACTGGAGTGGGGTGCCATATATTCCTTATTGTTTAAAATGAGAAAATTACGAGCAATTTTTCATTATCTTCCCTTTTTCTGTTATCAGTTTGTTACTCTATTTAGAGTTTTGAGGATAACTTTTGTTGAGGCATCAAATCAAACTAATTACTCAGAGATAGCTTAAAGATAAAGTGAATAGTTCCAAAGATAAAAAGCACACCCACATTCTCTGGAGAAACCTGTGTTGATCAGATTTGAACTGACTCTTAGCAATAACAAAACAACATCCTGAAATAGCAACAGACAGGAATACAAAAGACAGCAGATCATTCATGGAAGGGTCTTCCTTTGAGATCACTCTCAATTTATTTCTGAAGCTTTAGGCAACAATAAAAACCGCTCTTTCTCCCCATATTTGCAGTAGCATTAACTCCAAGTCCCCACCACAATAGGATGGTGTTACAATCATAAATTCTTTTCATTATAAAGCACTGATTCAGCTCTGTGGGGGAATATACTATATATGGAAGTTTAGTTCTCAATTCTCTCTCAAATAAATATAGCAGGTTCCAAGGACTTTTCTTGGACTTAGTAGCTGCAGACTTACAAAAACTTGCTCTATTAACCATCTTAAGAAATAGATAAAAGCAAACGGTTGTACCTTCAAATTTATAAATTTAGTATTCATGATAGACTTGTACTTATGGATGAGACACAGGACCATGGCTGGCAGTGACTTGTAATTTTGTTGAGGTGTAAACCCTTCAAGTACAACAGAATGGGTCATTCTCCATCTATCATTGGACTTACAAGGTATCATATGAAGTCATTAAAAGTCTGTTACTTCATCTGAAAAATGACCACGTGGGTAGACAGAGAACCAAAATAAATACTTTGAAGCAGCTATTTGTGAAGAAAAGATTATATAGAAGCAATGCACATATCTCAATTACACATATGTCCTAGAACCAGGAACTTCTAACACTTAGTTCTAGAAAAAGCCATGTTATTGGAGGTTTTTAACCTTTTTGTTTATTTCCATATTCCTAGGCTGCTGCTAAGTTGCTTCAGTCGTATCCAACTCTGTGCGACCCCAGAGATGGCAGCCCACCAGGCCCCCCTCGTCCCCGGGATTCTCCAGGCAAGAACACTGGAATGGGTTGCCATTTCCTTCTCCAATGCACGAAAGTAAAAAGTGAAAGTGAAGTCACTCAGTCATATCCGACTCTTAGTGACCCCATGGACTGCAGCCTACCAGGCTCCTCCGTCCATGGATTTTTCAGGCAAGAGTACTGGAGTGGGGTGCCATATATTCCTTATTGTTTAAAATGAGAAAATTACGAGCAATTTTTCATTATCTTCCCTTTTTCTGTTATCAGTTTGTTACTCTATTTAGAGTTTTGAGGATAACTTTTGTTGAGGCATCAAATCAAACTAATTACTCAGAGATAGCTTAAAGATAAAGTGAATAGTTCCAAAGATAAAAAGCACACCCACATTCTCTGGAGAAACCTGTGTTGATCAGATTTGAACTGACTCTTAGCAATAACAAAACAACATCCTGAAATAGCAACAGACAGGAATACAAAAGACAGCAGATCATTCATGGAAGGGTCTTCCTTTGAGATCACTCTCAATTTATTTCTGAAGCTTTAGGCAACAATAAAAACCGCTCTTTCTCCCCATATTTGCAGTAGCATTAACTCCAAGTCCCCACCACAATAGGATGGTGTTACAATCATAAATTCTTTTCATTATAAAGCACTGATTCAGCTCTGTGGGGGAATATACTATATATGGAAGTTTAGTTCTCAATTCTCTCTCAAATAAATATAGCAGGTTCCAAGGACTTTTCTTGGACTTAGTAGCTGCAGACTTACAAAAACTTGCTCTATTAACCATCTTAAGAAATAGATAAAAGCAAACGGTTGTACCTTCAAATTTATAAATTTAGTATTCATGATAGACTTGTACTTATGGATGAGACACAGGACCATGGCTGGCAGTGACTTGTAATTTTGTTGAGGTGTAAACCCTTCAAGTACAACAGAATGGGTCATTGTCCATCTATCATTGGACTTACAAGGTATCATATGAAGTCATTAAAAGTCTGTTACTTCATCTGAAAAATGACCACGTGGGTAGACAGAGAACCAAAATAAATACTTTGAAGCAGCTATTTGTGAAGAAAAGATTATATAGAAGCAATGCACATATCTCAATTACACATATGGTCCTAGAACCAGGAACTTCTAACACTTAGTTCATGTTTGTGAAATCCTAAAAATCTTGTTTTCTGTTCTTCACAGATGTGAAATTTTGATTCCAAATATGCTTTTTTTTCTAAATCTGTGATCACAGATGTGAAATTGTAGTGGTTTTTCTCAAATATGTTTATCCCAAAAAGCCTTCTTGAGCTTCCACCGTCAATAGAATCAAATTAGTCACTGTAATATGGCTTTATCTATAGAATAATAAAAAATGTTAGACCTTATCAAACCTTATATAGAGTCTTTTATTTTTAATAATGATTACTCCTATATCAAGTACATGTTAAGTCTATTTTGTAGTTTTCATTCTAATGCAAAATGGAATTCTGTGTGTGTGCACGTGTGCATGTTTGTGTGTGTGTATGTTTGTGTGTTAGTGCATATGTTAAGTACACACCTAGCAGGATAACCTAAGTATTGTTCACACAGCCCAGACATGTGCATTCGAAACTGTCAAGATCAGTAGGAAGAGAAGGGAAGCTTCTATGGAAGAAATTACATTCAAGACATGTTTGGAACTGAGAGGCATAAAAATAGAGACTCACCAAAGAAAAGGAAGAATTTTTCCGGCAAAGTTTAGAACATCAAGATACAGAGCTATAAAATCTTGTGATTTATTGCTGTGGCAGGAAAAATATGCACTGACTTTAGATACAAGGACCTGGTTCAAATCGTGACTTTCTAAATCTTATACTGTGACTACTTTCTGAATTCTGACCATATGCAAGACAATACTTTTTAATGGAATTTTTTTTTGTCTTTCATGTGACATCTTATTTGTAGCATGAGAGAAGATGGGTGAAAATAGATTTTAAATCTTTTGCAGATTTAAAAAATGCCTGTCCAGTAATTCTAAACAAATGCAATCTTTACTTTTTTTAATCTATTGGGAAATTGACATTTTTTAATGGAGTAAATACACTTAAAGTAATATAAAGATATCAGCTCCGTCAAATGCCTCTACCCATTTTATATGCAAATCTGGGAATTTTCCTTGTTAGTAATCCTATTTCAGTGATTAGATACATAGGGCAAACACAAAGTGATATGCGACTGTAGAACTGATGAAAGAAGAAGCTTTTTAAAAGTCTGTCTTTAATTTAAAAAAATCAAAACTGAGTGTCGGCTACTTTGTTCATTTTAATTTTATTGCTTTGTTTCACCAAAAGAAATGTAATTATAAAATGTTGATTGAAACATTGATGTTAATCTAACCATTAAGAAAATAATGCATTTTCTATTGCTAGCATAGTGATCTAAACCATCTTTATATTATTCTGCCCTTCCTATTATTTTCTGAAGTATTTATGTTACAAATGTCTCAATAAATCCTTATGATGCCATCTGACTCATAGCTGAAAACAAGTATTTCAGGCTTGAATCCATTTCCAATTAGGGAAACTGAAGCAACAAGCAACACTGAGGATATTTTGTGTGCCAAGTATTTAGAACACTTTAATGGACAGTGGTTGTTACAAAAGTTGTTGATCTAGTGTAGGATGGCAGTTGTTTTGAGTTCATTTTCCAGGGAGTTCAGGAAAGTTTGTTTTCTAATAGATTTATCAACAATACATGTTTACCACCGACCTTTCTATAAAAGAGACAGGGTCCAGTGTAGAAACAGCACTGTCCTTTCTGCACCACACACCTCATTACACGGGCATGGTACCAGGTCTACAACTTGGCGGCCAGGCATTCTTGAAAGAAGTTGCAATGTACTGGCCTCTCCCTAATCTAATACCCAGTTGACCTTTTCCTGCAAAGCTTTGCACAATGCATTCCTCTCCACCTTCCTCTCTGTGGACAGGAATCTTTCCTCAACCCTGAAACACTTGTAGAATGTTTCTTATCTGCTTTACTGAAACCCAGCTCCTCCTGGGACACCTCGGCATCTATCTCTACCAGAAACTGGTTTTTGTCACGCCCTCTGCGTAGCTGGATCCAACCCGATCTGTATTCGAGTGTCCTCCCAGTTGCCCCTGCTTTTCCACTCCACACTGCCCTTTCCTCTGGCTCCGAGCATTCATCTTTGAAGCTACAGCAGCCTCTCTAGTCCCACCCCTCGCTCTCCTCACTGCACTTCCTTGATAATTGCCTAGACAGTCTTCGTTTATTAAAGGAGGAGAGTCCTAACCTAGGCAGGGTCTTCATCCCCCCAACTTCTTGCCATTATTGTCAGTGACTCTCATGTCCACACTGATTGGCCAACATTGCCCACTTGTGCTACTCTGATCTCCTTCTCGCCAAACTGCTGTCTCCCACACTACCTCCTTGCATCTCGTCCTCACCAGATCTGACACCCCTTCTGAAAACTAGATTCTAAGCGTTCACTTTCTGATCACACCAGTTCACTTGCTCAAGTGTATTCCCAATACTCGCACATCCCACAACCACCTGAGACCTCCAGTCCCTTCACCAGCATGCCCACTGCCATTAGCCCTACCCGACTAACACTGCTCCATATCCAGCCTCTTTCCATGGCCTGTCATTTAAACACTCCTTGAAAATGCCCTTGACT
The DNA here is from genome assembly GCA_006408695.1 of Aepyceros melampus. NCBI lineage: Eukaryota > Metazoa > Chordata > Mammalia > Artiodactyla > Bovidae > Aepyceros > Aepyceros melampus. The sequence goes on along the minus strand of SJXQ01011091.1, from coordinate 115,101 downwards.
TGATGCCCTTCACTCTCCCTGAGAATAACCACAGGTTATTTGCTGAACCTTCATATCAATCTACACAGCACCTCAACCGACAACTCAGTTGATTGTGCTCCCCTTATAGTCATGATTGCAAGTCTTAAACTGGAGCTAATACTGCTCACTAATCCTGTTATTTTCTGGTAAGCTTACTTTCCCACTCCTGAGAAGAATATTTCATCATTTTCTTATCTGTCAAAACCCTTTCACTTTTCCTCCTCACAAGTGATTTTTCTTGCCTCATATTGCATTAAGAAATGAAAGTAAATACACATGAATACATTTAATTTTCCACCAACAAATCTATATTCCTACCCTTGAATCTGTTTCCCTCTTCCTTCCCATCATAAGGCAGTAAGTGTCCCCATATCCCCACAGAATACTGAATACCTTCCACTAGTTAGTACTTAGATTCCATCTCCTGTTCCCTCCCTTTCTTTCTTTAAACTGGATTATTTATTTCAGCAAACAAACTCAGGTAACTTTCTATTGTCTAAAAAGAAGTGAAACTAAATTAAAACAGCATGATATAAAATTATATATATGTATATATATATATGCACATACACACACATACTCATACTCCTATAGCTTATGCCTCATTTTTTGTTCCCCTTTACAAGACATCTCAATAGATTTATCTCTGGAACTTTCCCCAATGCCTAACCTGCAACCCATTCTAATCAAGCTTGAATGCCCACTTCTCAACAGACACCACTCTCATTAGAATCATCAGGGACCTAACTGCCAAACTCAACCTAACAAGCAACAAGTGTTAGAAAAAGCCTTCTCTTGCTTTAGTTGCTGAATGGACCATTCACAGTGTTCCTCCAAAGACTAGGGAATGAACAGTAGGACAGATTCACAAGTTTCTCTGCAACAGAGTTGAGCCAGACAGTGGCTCAGTCAGAGAAGGAGTTAGGAGGAAGTAAATAGAAAATGGAGGTCAATACAAGGCCCCAGTCAAACCCAGAAACATGGTCAGGAAGATAAAAAGGTGAAAGAGGGGGCCAGAGACAAGCAGGCTTTGCCATGATAACAAGAGTGAAGCCAGTGACTGGTTCTGCCAAGTCCATGGGCATCTTGGACATGAGCATAGAAGTCCAATGCCATTAATGTAATAAGAATAATCATATACATACATTTGTGACCTTTGAAAGGGATACAGTCCTGTATAAATTTATCCACTCTTCTGTAATAATTACTTGCTGTATATATAATGGGCTTCCTTTGTGGCTTAGGTGGTAAAGAATCCGCCTGCAGTGCGGGAGACCTAGGTTCGATCCCTGGGTTGGGAAGATCCCCTGGAGAAGGGAACGGCTGCCCACTCTAGTATTCCGGCCTGGAGAGTTGCATGGAGAGTCCATGGGGTCACGAAGTGTCAAACACGACTGAGTGCCTTTCACTACTACTACATCGCTGCTGCTGCTGCTGCTGCTACTGAGTCGCTTCAGTCGTATCTGACTCTGTGCAACCCCACAGATGGCAGCCCACCAGGCTCTGCTGTCCCTGGGATTCTCCAAGAACACTGGAGTGGGTTGCCATTTCCTTCTCCAATGCAAGAAAGTGAAAAGTGGAAGTGAACTCGCTCAGTCGTGTCCGACTCTTCCCAACCCCATGGACTGCAGCCTACCAGGCTCCTCCGTCCATGGGATTTTCCAGGCAAGAGTACTGGAGTGGAGTGCCATTGCCTTCTCCGACTACACCACTATATATATATAATTCTATTTTTATAACAGTGCTTAATCTTAAACACATAAACAAATTAGGTCATTGTAAGTATAGTATGAAAAAATGAGCTTTGGTGTACTTGTGTCTGTCTACATATAAATGGAATATTTTGGACAAATAAATACATTTCTATCTACTGTTTGTGAAAATGTAGCAGCCTGTATACTGGCACTGTTCTGTTTTGTGTCAAGCCCATCTGTTGCAATTATCCAAATGTCTATTTTTATTATTCAATTTCCCAATAACATGTGTCTGCCTTCCTTGTCCCATTAACTCTCTATTCTTTTATGGGCTTCCTATAGAATCATCAGCTCTATTCATTATATTCCACTGGCAAAAATATTTTAGGAAAGAAAAGGGTATATGAACAAAGGGCAGTTTTCTATAGTACTGATAATTATCATGGTCTTTCATACACAACACTATTTACACTTTAAACAAAATTGACCCAGACAGAATAATCTTTTCCTAAATTTGTATGTAGTAGTAACAGTAATAGAAACATCAAAAGTAACTATATTTATCACTGTATCTGTGTGCTGTGCTCAGTCGCTTCAGTCGTGTCCAACTCTGTGCAACCCTATGGACTATAGCCCACAAGGCTCCTCTGTCCATAGGATTCTCCAGGTAAAATACTGGAATGAGTTGCCATTCTCTTCTCCAGGGGATCTTCCCAAACCAGGGATCGAACCAGGGTCTCCTGCATTGCAGGTGGATTCTTAACCACTGAGTCACTGGGAAAGCCACATCACTGTATCTAATTTGTTTAAATTATACTGTACAATGTAACACCACCAAAATTAAAACGCAGATGAACAAAAAGACTGTTACTGCAATATGGGACTATGGTAGTTGTCACAGATTTTCAAATAGAACCCACGTTTCCCCTTTCTTGGAAAGCCATCTTGGTGTATGCAATCAAGTCTCCACACCAGGTAATGAGCAAACTCCTGCACACCTTCCTGGGGCCTTCCTTATATTCAAAGCAGGAGACAAAGCAGCATACTGACCATCAGCCACTCTGCCCACCCAGTGACCCCAGACTCATTGCTAGTTTTAGCAAAGAATGCTGAAAAAATCCCACAACTGGATCCAGCCTCAAGTCAAAACTGACTTCCAACCTAGCACTCCATCCATGAATCCTGTGTGCTGTGCAAGCCCTATAATCAGAGCAGTGTCTTCAATCTGACCTACAAAGCGTGTCAGGAAAACACCAAGGATCCAAGGTCCACTTTTCAATGATTTCATCAAAGAACAAATGTTTCTGAAAAGAAATATATCAAGAAAATATCCTTCTTTGTCCTTAAACATTTACCTCATTTCAAAAGTCAAACAGCTTATACATAACTATTTATTAGCTTATTAAAATAAACTATATGTTACATTTTCCATAACATAATAGAAAACTAGATTTGGCATCTACTGCTGGTTCAGATACTAACTGATTTTTCCCTTAAGGAAGAGATTTAACCTCTATTCATTCAAAATATATTTATTCACTTTGTAAGACCTTTTGTAAGAACATGTTTTGGGTATCCTTTTAACCAAGCATCTACCATAAATAATACTCTTTACAGCACAAAAGCAACATCTCTTAAACTACATGTTATTTTTTTAACAGACAAAAAAAAAACAGTTTCATTTCCCACAGGAGCAGATATTATGGTTTTAGGTCTCCTTAGCACTTGTATAAAAAATTTGCAGATTTTTTTTTAACTGTACTAAAAAGATATCAGAATGTCCCTCTTCCAACAAGCTACCCACAAGCAGAGATTAGGACTTCGTTTCCATCAAAACAGAAATACTTCCACAGGAGAAAACTCTAAAAATAAATCGAAGCGTTTACCACCAGATCATATCAGTACTAAGGAAAGCATAATACGGACATATATCCAGTATCATGTGGTTTTTCTAGGTGACAAAGATATTGCCTCTCAAGAATATAACCTATTCCTTCTGCCAGTTATCCTTGCTTAGAGGCCAGGATGATCTGACAAGCTAAAGAAATCTTCATTCTTGTTCCATTAAACACAATTTTAAGCCACTTTATGAAGGTATTAATTGACATACAGAAAGCTGTATATATTTAATGTATACAACTTTCTGAGTTTGAGGTATATATATATACCCATAAAACCACCATGAAACATACTTGTGAAAACAATTGCTTCTTGGATCTTGGATCATTTCCTCATCTTTTATTTTAGAATGGGGCGTCTAAGAAAAGAAAGTGCAAATACCAAATCATAAAATATAAATATTTGCATCAAAAGGACTAATAATTTCCCTACAAATGTATTTTGATGTCATTTCTTAAATTATTTGCATAATAAATAATGTTCTTTGAGTTAGTAATTAGCAAATAAATCCCCCAAATTACATGATGATGTAGAAATGATAAACAGAACACACCCACTCCGGGCAGGTAATGTTCACAGCATCTGAGACAAAGACTTTCTAAGCCACTGTCAAGAGGAATAATAACAAGGCAAATTAATAACAAGGTAGGTTATCCATTTTGTTTATGAAACATACACATCTTATTGCATATAACTATAGTTCAAAAAGATATTTTTGTGTAATCTAGTCTGCAGATAGTCTTGTTTAAATTTTTACTTAGGATCCATGATCCATCTGAAACTGATTTTGGATGATGATGTGATATACTTTTTTCCATTTGGGCCCACAATTGACCAAGCACCATTTTATGAAAAGACTTCCCTTTGTCACTGCAAAGAGTAAACTTTATCCATAGCCCACATAAATGTAAATTCAGTTTCTGACTATTTTATCCCAATGACCTAATCATCTATACTAGTACCAATATCACACTCAATGATTTACAGTAGCTTTATCATGACAATCATTTAAATAGAATAAGTCTTCCAATTTTGTTCTTCATCAATACTCTTGGCTATTTATGCTCCTTTGCAATTTTGGCTATATTTTAAAATAAACTTGTCAAAGTCTATCAACAATTTTAAGGATAAGTTTATTAGATCTATAATTTTTTTAGAAAATTATCACTTAACAATATTGAATCTTCCAATCACATCATCTATTTCAGCTTTCTGTAGTTATTCTTATAAATGTTTTATAATTTTCTTTTAGATGGTCTATGTATGCTTTAGCAGACTTATTCTAGCACTCAGTGTATCTATTTTGTTATCAGTAGTATTTTTTACTATGAGATTTAACATTTAAAATACAATTTATATTCTAACTATGTTTGTGAGCCATAAGAGTCCCTATTTTTCTACTAATATGTTGTCTAATATATGTAGTAAGTAGAAAAGATCAGAGCTATGAGCACAAAGATATTTACCAGAAAATCTTCTGTTGTTTTGGGTTTATTAGTCCATGTCTGATTATGATGGGGGGACAAAAGAAAGTTGGGGTTGATCCACAAGACTCAGGGAGTCTTTATCATCATTACTTGGATTTAAGGGTGAAAAGAATGGGCATAGTAGCTCAGAAGCTGAAAGTTCGTAAATGAGGAAGTCCATGCTCAGTGCTGGCCAAAAAGTAGCTTTTTGTCTCAGACTTAAGGTCCAGAATCCAAGCTCTGTAGACAGTTGGATCTCTCCTCATTGGTGAACATATTCTCAGCAGACTCCCAGGTCCCATTCTTTGCTTTGTCCCATGTTGTCTCCCAGTAATGGCAGCTAGAAATGAAACCAGGGGAGCTCAAGACACAAAATGAGTAGCTGAACATCTCAACACACGCTTACACTCTCTGTCTGAAGTTCCCACACTGGACATTCCTCAGGTCATCTGAAATGATGAGTTCACAGGTTGTGTCAACATTCAAGGTCACATTCATTTAGAAGTTCAGCATCCTTGGATTCATCTAAAGAATAGCTCTCAGCTGGAGCTCTTATTTATGGAACTTAGAAACCAGGTCCCCCATCTGGCAATTGGATCTGATGTTGTTCTTCTGAAAGACCAAAGAGCAGAAGGGGCACAATAAACCCTCTCCCACTGAGCTCCTTCTGCAATGAATTGACGCCTTGGAGGCAACATACCCACATTTCAGGTACATGGGTTTTTCAAGATAAATTAGGCAGACAAGACATGTGGTTGCTTCTTCTAAGTGTTCAGCCACAGTAGCTGTGTCTTCTCCACTAGATTCTCTTCTGGCTTCCAGCTGCTTCCACTGACAGCTCAGTTCTGGACTGAGAGTGATCTACAAGAGGCTTTTATCACAGGGGGCCTTTCCTTCCACCTCACTCACATATGCCTCTCCTCTGTAATCTAATCAGATTTTAATTCTGGCATAAGAGATATTTTTGCTAAAGTCTTCAGTTCAGTTCACTCGCGCAGTCGTGTCCGACTCTTTGCGACCCCATGAATCCCAGCATGCCAGGCCTCCCTGTCCATCACCAACTCCTGGAGTTCACTCAGACTCACGTCCATTGAGTCCATGATGCCATCCAGCCATCTCATCCTCGGTCGTCCCTTTCTCCTCCTGCCCCCAATCCCTCCCAGCATCAGGGTCTTTAACAATGACCAACTCCGCATGAGGTGGCCAAAGTACTGGAGCTTCAGCTTTAGCATCATTCCTTCCAAAGAAATCCCGGGGCTGATCTCCTTCAGAATGGACTGGTTGGATCTCCTTGCAGTCCAAGGGACTCTCAAGAGTCTTCTCCAACACCACAGTTCAAAAGCATCAATTCTTCGGCGCTCAGCCTTCTTCACAGTCCAACTCTCACATCCATACATGACCACAGGAAAAACAATAGCCTTGACTAGACGGACCTTAGTCAGCAAAGTAATGTCTCTGCTTTTGAATATACTATCTAGGTTGGTCATAACTTTTCTTCCAAGGAGTAAGCGTCTTTTAATTTCATGGCTGCAGTCACCATCTGCAGTGATTTTGGAGCCCAAAAAAACAAAGTCTGACACTGTTTCTACTGTTTCCCCATCTATTTCCCATGAAGTGATGGGGCCAGATGCCATGATCTTCGTTTTCTGAATGTTGAGCTT
>SJXQ01011091.1:0-107715 GCA_006408695.1 Aepyceros melampus | reverse complement strand
TTCATGATCTGAGCCACAGTCAGCTCCCGGTCTTGTCTTTGTTGACTGTATAGAGCTTCTCCATCTTTGGCTGCAAAGAATATAATCAATCTGATTTCGGTGTTGACCATCTGGTGATGTCCATGTGTAGAGTCTTCTCTTGTGTTGTTGGAAGAGGGTGTTTGCTATGACCAGTGCATTTTCTTGGCAAAACTCTATTAGTCTTTGGCCTGCTTCATTCCACATTCCAAGGCCAAATTTGCCTGTTACTCCAGGTGTTTCTTGACTTCCTACTTTTGCATTCCAGTCCCCTATAATGCAAAGGACATCTTTTTTGGGTATTAGTTCTAAAAGGTCTTGTAGGTCTTCATAAAACCGTTCAACTTCAGCTTCTTCAGCATTACTGGTAAGATTGTAACTAGAGACTATTACTTTTTAACCAATGTGGACAATACTTATCCTATTATTATTCTATATTAGCTCTTGAATATTATGTCTGTTGAAGATAAAACATAGAATTCAGATGGAACGTTTTAAAATATGAGGCATTATTCAGTTCAGCTCAGTCACTCAGTCGTGTCCAACCCTCTGGAACCCCATGGACTATAGCACACCAGGCCTCCCTGTCCATCACCAACTCCCAGAGTTTACACAAACTCATGTCCATTGCATCAGTGATGCCATTCAACCATCTCAAACTCTGTCGTCTCCTTCTCCTCCCACCTTCAATCTTTCCCAGCATCAGGGTCTTTTCCAGTGAGTCAGTACTTCGCATCAGGTGGCCAAAATATTGGAGTTTCAGCTTCAGCATCAGTCCTTCCAAAGAATATTCAGAACTGATTTCCTTTAGGATAGACTGGCTGGATCTCCTTGCAGTCCAAGGGACTCTCAAGAGGCTTCTCCAACACCACAGTTCAAAAGCAACAGTTCTTCGGTGCTCAGCTTTCTTTATGGTCCAACTCTCACATCCATATATGACTACTGGAAAAACCATAGCTTTGACTAGATGGACCTTGGATGGCAAAGTAATGTCTCTACTTTTTAATATGCTGTCTAGGTTGGTCATAGCTTTTCTTCCAAGGAGCAAGCGGCTTTTAATTTAATGGCTGCAGCACCATCTACACTGATTTTGGAGCCGAAAAAAATAAAGTCTGACACTGTTTCCACTGTTTCCCCATCTATTTGCCATGAAGTGATGGGACCAGATGACATGGTCTTGGTTTTTTGAATGCTGAGTTTTAAGCCAGGTTTTTCACTCTCCTCTTTCACTTTCATCAAGAGGCTCTTTAGTTCTTCTTCGCTTTCTGCCATAAGAGTAGTGTCATCTGCATATCTGAGGTTATTGATATTTCTCCCAGCAATCTTGATTCCAGCTTGTGCTTCATCCACCCTGGCATTTAGCATGATGCATTCCACATATAAGTTAAATAAGCAGGGTGACAATATACACCCTTGATGTACTCCTTTCCCTATTTGGAACCAGTCTGTTGTTCCATGTCCAGTTATAATTTCTCCCAGCAATCTTGATTCCAGCTTGTGCTTCATCCACCCTGGCATTTAGCATGATGCACTCCACATATAAGTTAAATAAGCAGGGTGACAATATACACCCTTGATGTACTCCTTTCCCTATTTGGAACCAGTCTGTTGTTCCATGTCCAGTTATAAGTGTTGCTTCTTGACCTGCATACAGACTGGTCAGGCAGGTCAGGTGGTCTGGTATTCCGATCTCTTTCAGAATTTTCCACAGTTTGTTGTGATACACAGAGTCAAAGTCTTTGGCACAGTCAATAAAGCAAAGGTAGACGTTTTTCTGGAACTCTCTTGATTTTTCTATAATCCAGTGGGCGTTGGCAACTTGATCTCTGGTTCTTCTGCCTTTTCTAAATCCAGCTTCAACATCTGGAAGTTCACAGTTCATGTACTGTCGAAGCCTGGCTTGGAGGACTTTGAGAATTACTTTGCTAGTGAGATGAGTGCAACTGTGTGATAGTTTGAGCATTCTTTGGCATTGCCTTTATTTGGGACTGGAATGAAAACTGACCTTTTCCAGTCCTATAGCCACTGCTGCGTTTTCCAGATTTGCTGGCATATTGAGGCATTTTCACAGCATCATCTTTTAGGGTTTGAAATAGCTCAGCCGGAATTCCATCACCTCCACTAGCTTTGTTCATAGTGATGCTTCCTAAGGCCCACTTTACTTCACATTCCAGGATGTCTGGCTCTAGGTAAGTGATCACACCACTGTGGTTACCTGGGTCATAAAGATCCTTTTGTATAGTTCTGTATATTCTTACCACCTCTTCTTAATATCTTCTGCTTCTGTTAGGTCCATACCACTTCTGTCCTTTACTGAGCCCATCTTTGCATGAAATGTTCCCTTGGTATCTCTAATTTTCTTGACGAGATCTCTAGTCTTTCTGAATCTATTATTTTCCTCTATTTCTTTCCAATATAAATAGAGAAATAGAGGCATTATTATTAACCCTTAAAAAATAAATGGAGTTAGTTTTAAATAGTTCTTGACTATAACAGCAAAATCACCTCATATTCTGATCAAGGAAATTAATTAAACTACTGATAGTTTCTCCTAAAGTCACACATAATAGACACAGTCACTTCTTCAAAAGGGTTTTTTCACCACAATTGCAAACACCCTCCTTTAGAAGTTTGGTAAATAAATCCCTGTTTCCTGACAGCCAAGATTTTGGAATTTTTGGTTATATTTCCAAAAATAAAAGATATTTTTGTAATCTTACATTCTTAGAACATATACTAGATACTTTTTGCGGCTGCTGCTGCTAAGTTGCTTCAGTCATGTCTGACTCTGTGCAACCCCATGGACTGCAGCCTACCAGGTTCCTCCGTCCATGGGCTGTTCCAGGCAAGAGTACTGGAGTGGGTTAACTAATGTCAAAAATGTTCCTTACTGACCTACATGACTCACAGATGATCAGTGACTGAGGATGAAGAATGAAAATTTGGGGAGAGAGAGGATTTGGGGTAGGGGTGAAAGAGACATTAGTTTACATTTTGATAATTAAATTAAGTAGTCTTTCAATTAATTATTTCTACAGTAGGAGTATGTCAAGGCTGTATATCGTCACCTTGCTTATTTAATTTATATGCAGAGTACATCATGAGAAACGCTAGACTGGAAGAAACACAAGCTGGAATCAAGATTGCCGGGAGAAATATCAATAACCTCAGATAAGCAGATGACACCACCCTTATGGCAGAAAGTGAAGAGGAACTAAAAAGCCTCTTGATGAAAGTGAAAGAGTAGAGTGAAAAAGTTGGCTTAAAGCTCAACATTCAGAAAACTAAGATCATGGCATCTGGTCCCATCACTTCATGGGAAGTAGATGGGGAAACAGTGGAAACAGTGTCAGACTTTATTTGGGGGGGCTCCAAAATCACTGCAGATGGTGACTGTAGCCATGAAATTAAGACGCTTACTCCTTGGAAGAAAAGTTATGACCAACCTAGATCAGTTCAGTTCAGTTCAGTTCAGTCACTCAGTCATGTTTGACTCTTTGCGACCCCATGAATCGCAGCATGCCAGGCCTCCCTGACCATCACCATCTCCCGGAGTTCACTCAGCTCCGGGAAAAACCATAGCCTTGACTAGACGGACCTTATTCGGCAAAGTAACGTCTCTGCTTTTGAATATGCTATCTAGGTTGGTCATAACTTTCCTTCCAAGGAGTAAGTGTCTTTTAATTTCATGGCTGCAGTCACCATCTGCAGTGATTTTGGAGCCCAAAAAAATAAAGTCTGACACTGTTTCTACTGTTTCTCCATCTATTTCCCATGAAGTGATGAACCTAGATAGCATATTCAAAAGCAGAGACTACTTTGCTGACTAAGGTCCGCCTAGTCAAGGCTATGGTTTTTCCTGTGGTCATGTATGGATGTGAGAGTTGGACTGTGAAGAAGGCTGAGCACCGAAGAATTGATGCTTTTGAAGTGTGGTGTTGGAGAAGACTCTTGAGAGTCCCTTGGACTGCAAGGAGATCCAACCAGTCCATTCGGAAGGAGATCAGCCCTGGGATTTCTTTGGAAGGAATGATGCTAAAGCGAAACTCCAATACTTTGGTCACCTCATGCGAAGAGTTGACTCATTGGAAAAGACTCTTGATGTTGGGAGGGATTGGGGGCAGGAGGAGAAGGGGACGACAGAGGATGAGATGGCTGGATGGCATCACCAACTCAATGGACATGAGTTTGAGTGAACTCCGGGAGCTGGTGATGGACAGGGAGGCCTGGCGTGCTGCAATTCATGGGGTCGCAAAGAGTCAAACACGACTCAGCGACTGAACTGAACTGACAGTATTCATTAGAGACCCTCATCACTTTACACCCAAAGCAAAAGCATATTCCAAGTTCTCCAGTCACGATGTCTCATTAAGGCAGAAAAACAAACTTCTATCATTTTTTTCATACTTCATTTCTCCATTGATTTGGAAGTATCATAATGTGTCATATAAACATATCTATGAAGTTTGAATTTATTATTTTAATATGAAGTTTCAATTAATTTATAACTTCTTTTACAATGTTGTCACATTTTTAGAAATATTTTCACATTTGTAGTTTAATAATAACTCTTGCTCATGAACGACAGGTCCCTGATAGGTAGTTAAGAACACTTTCTCTTCTTGTGGTATGAACATTTTATGTGCTATCTACTCTCTTAACAAAATTTTGAGTGCACAACATAGTATTAACGATAGGCACAACGTTGTACAACACATCTCTAGAAGTTATTCATCTTTTGGCACTTTCAGAAATACTTTCACATCTTTCATCTTTCATGTCTTTCACAAGTGGTATACCTGTTGAACAGAAACTCCCCATTTCCCCCTCCTTCAGCCCCTGGCAACCACCATTCTACCCTCTGTTTCTATGAGCTTGACTATTTTAACAGATATCATATAAATAGAACCGTGTAGCATTTGTTCCTCTGTGACTGGGTTATTTCATTTAGTGTGCTGTCCTCCATCCATCCATGTTATTGTATTCGGCAGGATTTCCTTCTTTTTAATACTGAGTATATTTTGTTCTATGTATATACCACATACATATACATTTGCTTACACATTCATCTGTCAGTTAATATTTAGGTTGCTTCCACTCACTATTGTAATTAATGCTACAATGATCATGAGAGTTCAAATATTTCATTGTGATCCTGATTTCAAATATTTTGTATAAATACTCAGAAGCAAAAATGCTGGATCAACACTAGTTCTATTTTTAATTTTTTAAGGAAATGCCATTCTGTTTTCCATAGTAGCTACACAATTTTGCATTTCTACCAACAGTGTACAAGATTCCAATTTCTCCACATTTTCATCAATACTTAATATCATTTTTGTTGTGTTTTATGGTTTTAATTTTTTGTGAGTTTTTCTTTAATAGCCATCCTAACAGGTATGAGGTTTTTGATTTGCATTTCCCTGATGACTACAGATGCTGAACATTTTTCATACACCTGTTGGCCATCTGCATATCTTCTTTGGAGAAATATCTATTCAAATCCTTAGCCTATTTTATATATTTTTTTAAATTTAAATTTATTTTAATTGGAGGCTAATTACTTTACAACACTGTATTGGTTCTGCCACACATCAACATGAATCTGCCATGGGCGTACACGTGTTCCCCATCCTGAACTCCACTCCCACCTCCCTCCCCGTACCATCCCTCCGGGTCATCCCAGTGCACCAACCCTAAGCATCCTGTATCAAACCTGGACTGGTGATTTGTTTCTTATATGATATTATACATGTTTCAATGCCATTCTCCCAAATCATTCCACCCTCTCCTTCTCCCACAGGGTCCAAAAGACTGTTCTATACATCTGTGTCTCTTTTGCTGTCTCGCATACAGGGTTATCGTTAACCATTTTTCTAAATTCCATATATGTGCTTTAGTATACTGTATTGGTGTTTTTCTTTCTGGCTTACTTCACTCTGTATAATCAGCTCCAGCTTCATCCACCTCATTAGGACTGATTCAAATGTATTCTTTCTAATGGCTGAGGAATACTCCATTGTGTATATGTACCACAGCTTCTTATCCATTCATCTGCTGATGGACATCTAGGTTGCTTCCATGTCCTGGCTATTATAAACAGTGCCGTGATGAACATTGGGATACACGTGTCTCTTTCAATTCTGGTTTCCTTGGTGTGTATGCCCAACAGTGGGATTGCTGGGTCATAAGGCAGTTCTATTTGCAATTTTTAAAGGAATCTCCACACTGTTCTCCATAGTGGCTGTACTAGTTTGCATTCCCACCAACAGTGTAAGAGGGTTCCCTTTTCTCCACACCCTCTCCAGCATTTATTGCTTATAGACTTTTGGATCACAGCCATTCTGACTGGCGTGAAATGGTACCTCATTGTGGTTCTGATTTGCATTTCTCTGATAATGAGTGATGTTGAGCATATTTTCATGTGTTTGTTAGCCATCCGTATGTCTTCTTTGGAGAAATGTCTGTTCAGTTCTTTGGCCCATTTTTTGATTGGGTCATTTATTTTTCTGGAATTGAGCTGCAGGAGTTGCTTGTATATTTTTGAAATTAGTTGTTTGTCAGTTGCTTCATTTGCTATTATTTTCTCCCATTCTGAAGGCTGTCTTTTCACCTTGCTTATAGTTTCCTTTGTTGTGCAGAAGCTTTTAATTTTAATTAGGTCCCATTTATTTTTGCTCTTATTTCCAATATTCTGGGAGGTGGGTCACAGAGGATCCTGCTGTGATTTATGTCAGAGAGTGTTTTGCCTATTTTCTCCTCTCAGAGTTTTATAGTTTCTGGTCTTACGTTTAGATCTTTAATCCATTTTGAGTTTATTTTTGTGTATGGTGTTAGAGAGTGTTCTAGTTTCATTCTTTATAAGTGGTTGACCAGTTTTCCCAGCACCACTTGTTAAAGAGATTGTCTTTTCTCCAAAATCTTTAGCCTATTTTTTAAACAGGGCATTTGTTTTTGTTTTGCTAATAAGTTCTAAAGGTTCTTACATATTTTGGAGATTAGCTCTTTATCAGATAAATGGCTTGCAAATATTTCCTCCCATTCTGTAAGCTGCCTTCCCATCTTTATTTTTTCCTTTGCTGGGCAGAAGTTTCTTAGTTTAATGTAGTCCCACTTGTCTATTCTTACTTTTGTTGTTTATGCTTTTGGTATCTTATCCAAGAAACCATTGCCAAGATCAATGTCATAAAGCTTTTCTCATTTTCTTCTACCAGTTTCACTCTTTCGGGCCTTACATTTAAATCTTTAATGCATTTTGGAGAATTTTTTATATGTTATAAGGGTCCAATTTCATTCTCCTACATGCAAATCTCCAGTTTCCCAACACCATTTACTGAAGACACTATCCTTTCCCCATTGTATTTCCTTGGCAGCCCTGTAGGAGATAAGTTGACCATATATGTGAGGGTTTATTTTGGGACTTTCTATTCTATTCTATTTTTCTATGTGTCCTTAAGTACCTATAAAGCACTGTAGTTTTGCAATAAGGAACTATGATGTCATCAGTTTTGTTCTTTCTCAAGACCGCTTAGGCTATTCCGGGTTTTTTGTGGATCTCTATGAAATTTGAGGGTTATTTTTCCTATTTCTATAAAAATGCCACTAGGACTTTGACAGAGATTGCACTGATTCTATAGATTGTGTTGAATAGTGTGGACATTTTTACAGTATTAAGTTTTATAATCCATGAACATGGAATGCCTTTAAATTTGTGTGTCCATTTTAATTATCACTGTTTCAGTTTTAAGTGTACAAGTATTTTACCATCCTAGCTAAGTTTATTCTATATAATATCTAGGACCCATTTTGAGTTAATTTTTGTGTATGATGTGAAGCAGGATGTCCAAATTTCTTCTTTTGCATATGGATATCCAGTTATCGACAAGATTATTATTTCCTCCACCACATTTTCTTGGCATCTTTATAAAAAATCAGCTGACCATTTATGTATGGGCTTCTTTCTTCATTCTCAATTCTATTCCATTGTTCTAGATGTCAATCTTTATGTCAGTGGCACAATGTCATTTACTGCAGCTGTGTGCTAAGTTTTGAAATTATAGAGTGTGAGTCCTCCAACTTTGCTCTCTTTTTCAAGAACATTTTGGCTATCAGGGTCCCATGCATTTCTATATGAATTATAAGATCTGCTTGTCAGTTTCTGCAAACACCAGCTGGGATTTGAATAGACACTGTGTTGAATCCTCAGATCAATTTGGATAGCATTACTATCTTAAAAATGTTAAATCTTCTGAACCATGAACATGAAATATCTTTTCACTTATTTGGGTCTTCATTAATTTCTTTCACTAATGTTTCACAGTTTTTGGTGTATAAGTGTTGTACTTCACTTTTTAAACTTATTCTTGAGTATTTATTCATTTTGACACTACTGGAAACGTAAATTTTTCTTAATTCCCAGTTTAAATTATTGATTGCTAGTATAGTATATATAGTGTATTATATCTTGCAAACTTTATTACTAGATGCTACATAATTTCATCTTTATTTTCACAACAGTGGTGCACAAAGGATTATTATGCCATTTTTACAGATGCTGCTGGGAATAGGAAAGAGGAATTCTGAGACTAAGAGAAATTAAGAAGAATGTAGGTTAAACAAAGATAGCTAAGTTGTAAAGACTGTAAACCAATCTCAGAAGTTCAAATAACCTCTAATATCATCTACTTTCTAATTCATCAAGTGCTTTCCAATAAGCCTCTCTAAGGAAGGAAACCTTTAACAAATTATTCTAAATATTACCTTACAAGCAGTTTTGCCTATTTGTGCACCTCACATGTGATACATCTCTTTGTTTTACTAAGTAAATCTGCAAAATTATAACCACTTGGATTATCCTAAAATAAATTCATCCTTAGTAAAATGTCCAATATGATGGTTTTTACTCTTGAATAACAAATCAGTTATTTCATACAAAAGACATTTTATCTTTTTCTCATTATTTAAAACTCTTCAAAGATCTAAAAAGATATGATGTTTAAAAATTAGGAAAAAAGAGGGAAGGAATTATTTTTAAATGTTTACAGCATTGTTGATCTGTTACTGAATGCATTTGCTCCATATTAAATAGAATTCTGAACACAGGGAACACAAAACTGTGGGAGTGTGGCACTCCAGAAGCACGAAAATTAATGAAAGCCCAAATGATCACCTTGCTGCTGCTGCTGCTGCTAAGTCGCTTCAGTCGTGTCTGACTCTGTGCAGCCGCAGAGACAGCAGCCCACCAGGCTCCCCCGTCCCTGGGATTCTCCAGCCAAGAACACTGGAGTGGGTTGCCATTTCCTTCTCCAATGCATGAAAGTGAAAAGTGAAAGGGAAGTCGCTCAGTCGTGTCCGACTCAGTGACCCCATGGACTACAGCCTACCAGGCTCCTCTGTCCATGGGATTTTCCAGGCAAGAGTACTGGAGAGGTTTGTCATTGCCTTCTCTGAATGATCACCTTGATAGGCATTAAATACAACTCCTGTTTTCTCAGTTTTTATTTCAGGCCACTGGTTGTCTCAGACTCTAAAGTTCAGACAGTATTATAGACTCAGTACAGCAGTGAAATCAGCTTTCAAGTAATATTTTATTTCGTTGGATTTCAACAGCTCTTTAATGCAGCCCCTTTTATCTGGAGTCCACGTGAGAAAGACGGTGTGCCACCACTCAGAATAACAAACAAATCCCTTGGCTATATTCACTTCTACATTGTATTCTGACCGAAGTCCCCTGGAAAAGGAAATGTGCTGCATTACAATTTCAAAAATAGCCAGAGATTGAAAATTAATGCATCACAGAGCACGTTGTTTTGGCCTTTTGTCTAAAGGGCAAATGGAGACAAATCAGAGTCTAGAGCTGTGTGCCATATATAGGGATTTGTTTCCTGCACAAAATTCCAAAGAAAACAGTGCATTCAAATGGTAATGAAGAGAGGGCCTGGGTGCAGATAATGGTATATTAAACTTGGATGAGCTAATTGTGCATTTTCATGTGAATCAGCCTCCTGCTAAGACTCATTAGGAATGCACATTAAAGATATAGACAAGTGTGCTGCCTTTTAATCAAGTGTTTCATTTCTAACAACACTATTAGTATTGTGAACATTCTCGTAAGTGGAATTTTTGACGAAATTTAATTGTACCTATTGGAAATATGATTCTGTTTTAAAGCTGTAAGAATATCTTCATGTGAGGGTAGAATAGGAAGTGGGGGTCGGGGGAAGAGAGTGAACTTACAATAGGAATTAATGGATTACTTTCTTTTTATCTTAAAAACTAAGTACGTTGGACTGTTGAACTCAATTCTCACTTGGAATCCATACAGATTCTCACAAAATATCAGTCTACAAATGGTGCTAAGGAAATGGCAGTCAAGACTATAGCACCAATGCTTAGGAAAAGTGAAAGCATTTCGGCAAGAGGGTAATAGAACATGTGCGGAGCCTCAGATGGAGACAGGATTCGTACAGGGCAATCTGCATCTAAAAGAGTAGCAAAATACTCATATGATTATGATTAGACATGTTTAGTTCAGTTCAGTTGCTCAGTCATGTCCCACTCTTTGCAACCCCATGAACTGCAGCAGGCCAGGCCTTCCTGTCCATCACTAACACCCGGAGTTTACTCAAACTCACGTCTGTTGAGTCAGTGATGTCATCCAACCATCTCATCCTCTGACATCCCCTTCTCCTCTTGCCCTCAATCCCTCCGAGCATCAGGGTCTTTTCAAATGACTCCGTTCTTTGCATCAGGTGGCCAAAGTATCGAAGTTTTAGCTTCAATATCAGTCCTTTCAATGAACACCTAGGATTGATCTTTAGGATGGACTGGTTGGATCTCCTTGGAGTCCAAGGGACTCTTAAGAGTCTTCTCTAGCACCCCAGTTCAAAAGCATCAATTCTTTGGTGCTCAGCTTTCTTTATAGTCCAACTCTCACATCCATACATGACTACTGGGAAAACCATAGCCTTGACTAGACAGACTTTTGTTGGCAAAGTAATGTCTCTGCTTTTAATATGTTGTCTAGCTTGGTCATAAATTGCCTTCCAAGGAATAAGAATCTTTTAATGTCATGGCTGCAATCATCATCTGCAATGATTTTGGAGCCCCAAAAAATAAAATCTGCCACTGTTTCCACTGTTTCCCCATCATTTGCCATGAAGTGATGGGACCAGATGCCATAATCTTCATTTTCTGAATGTTGAGCTTTAAGCCAACTTTTTCACTCTCCTCTTTCACTTTCATCAAGAGGCTCTTTATTCTTCTTCACTTTTTGCCATAAGGGTGGTATCACCTCCATATCTGAGGTTATTGATATTTCTCCCAGCAATCTTGATTCCAGCTTGTGCTTCTTCCAGTCGTTTCTCATGATGTACTTTGCATATAAGTTAAATAAGCAGAGTGACAATATACAGCCTTGACGTACTCCTTTTCCTATTTGGAACCAGTCTGTTGTTCCATGTCCAGTTCTAACTGTTGCTTCCTGACCTGCATACAGATTTCTCAAGAGGCAGGTCAGGTGGTCTGCTATTCCTATCTCTTTCAGAATTTCCCACAGTTTATTGTGATCCACACAGTCAAAGGCTTTGGCATAGTCAATAAAGCAGAAATAAATGTTTTTCTGGAAATCTCTTGCTTTTTTGATGATCTTTCAGTTCATACTGAAAGATGAATTCCTCAGGTTGATAGGTGCCCAATATGCTACTGGAGATCAATGTAGAAATAACTCCAGAAAAAATGAAGAGACATCCCTCTGGGTAGTCCCAGGCTGATGTATGGCAAAATCAATACAATATTGTAAAGTAATTAACCTCCAATTAAAATAAATAAATTTATGTTTAAAAAAAATAATGAAGAGACAGAACCAAAGCAAAAACAACACCCAGTTGTGGATGGGACTGGTGAAGGAAGTAAGGTCTGATGCTATAAAGAGCAATATTACATAGGAACCTGGAATGTTAGGTCAATGAACCAAAGCAAACTGGAAGTGGTCAAACAGGAGATGGTAAGCGTGAATGTCAATTAGACATGTAGCAGGGGGCAAAACATGATTTAGCTTATTAAGAAGCAAATTCAAGTGCATTAGCCTTGAAACTCTAAAGTTCCTTATAGAAGAATGTTCATTTTTCTCTCAGTTCACATTTACTATACTTTTAAGAGGCAAACACTTAAATTTGGTTGCATTTGATTCCAAGGCATGTTAAAGGGAGACAAATAAAGGGAAAAACCACCACAAAAGATTTCTTTATCTCACCAAGATGCATCTAAATGCTGAGGCCATTCCTGTGGGATTCTGGAATAATGGAATGCTAGTCACTGCACTTTCCTTCCCAACACTTTCTCCAGGGAAGATAACACACCCAGGCAAGCATGCTTCTGGTAGACCTTGGAGGGTGCATCAGAGGCCACAAGTCCTGCTGGGATCTCTAAGGAAGGAAACTGGTCCCTCTTCAAGGGACCTGGAGTGAAAAACAAAGGTTTGTCTCTCCTCAGTCCTGGGAAACTTCATGAGTGGTCCCAAGTGGCTGAAGCCTTGGAACCTCTGGAGGATGGGCAGCAGAGATCTGTCTACTTCTATGATCCTTGGAACAGCTACTGGTAAACCCTAGTGGTCCCTGGTGGAAGGAAGTAGCACTTATGATCAAAGCCTGCATCTGGGACATGGCAGTGGCCTCTCAGAATAAGAAAGCAGAGCGGCATCCTCCCCCAACCACAGCAGAAGGGTCAGAGGCTACAGCTCACCCAGTCTGAGCCCACGTGAGAACTCCTATGCCTTCCGTCACCAGCTAACTTGCGACAGTAGAAGAGAATATGGCATGTCAAGGTATACAGTTAATGGGACACACAATCACAACTAGGTTTAGGAAATGCATAGATAACCTTCCATCATATGACTTAAGACAGAAAAAGAAACTGAAGATATGTAAAGGTGAGGTTATGAAAAATATACACTGTCATAAGGAATTTAAGATATAAAAGCAATTGTGAAACCCCAATTAAAATCCTGAGGAAAACTATGAAATTTGATCCAAGAGACAATCTCCACAGACACACAATCCTAAAGCAGACCATTAGTTCAACTTCTACCTTTAAGATGATCTCACTCCAGATGTCTGATAGCTGCTTCTACTGAATTTTATTATTGACTTAGTTTTGGCTACACTGGGTCTTAGTTGCAGCATGTGGGGTCCTTCTCCTGTGGTGCAAGGACTCTGGAGTTGCGACATGCAGACTCAGTAGTTGTTGTGTGCATCCTCTCAGGTGCCCAGCGGCATGTGGGATCCTAGTTCCCTGATCAGAGATCGAACCAGCGTCCCCTGTCTTGGAAGCATGGAGCCTTAACCATCACAGAAATCCTACCCTTCCATCTTTTTGTTCTATTCAGGCCCACCTGCATTGGTGAGGGCAATCTTCAGTCCATCCACCAACTCAAATGTTAATATCTTCCAGGCACACCCAGAAGTTAATGCTGTACCAGTTATCTGGACATCCTCTAGCCCTGTCAAGCTGACACATAAAATTAAGCTTCACATGTACCTGAGGGGATCTTATGATAACCCTATTTTTTGACATAAAATAACCATTTGCCAAAACTTCTTTAAATAAAAATAAAGGATATATAGGTTAGGAAAAGCATTCAGAAAGAACACGACAAATAAAATAATAATATTTTAAATAAATAAAAACAATGGGGAAAAAGCAATACAAAATTTAGTAATGTACATTAGCAGGCAAGCCACAATAAAGGACACACAAATGGTCACTAGACATGAAAAGATTCTCAGTATCACTAGGCATCCCAACTACACATTATGAAAGACATATTTTTTTACTCATCGGATTAGCCAAAGTTTAAAAAATTTATGATACTCTGTGATGGAGAGAATTTGGGGAGAAAGGGTATACCCATCACTATTTTGAAAGTGTGGATTATTAAATTTTCTTGCAAAATAATCAAACCATTTCCATAAATTTAAAAGGCACCTATTATTTGAACAAGCTATAATACACTGTAGGAACCAATTCCAGGAGTTTCAGACTTTAAACTTTTTCCTTGAAAAATAAGAGCATGAGAGACAGAATAAGAAAAAAAAAAATATGTGTAAACACCAAAGAAAATTTAGAGAAATAGTCTTCCAAATTGTTAAAAGGCTGTGTTGGGGAGGGAGTAGGAACTGAAAAGGTTATATTAAATTTACTTTTAAACATTTCTGTATTCTTATTTATAACTACAAATTTATACTTTTTTCTTTGTGGTTAAAAATATACATACATATATACACATACATCTTGTGTAGACTGTATATATCATATATACCATATACAAATATTTAATACATGTATACATATATATATTTGAAAAGTACTAAAAATCTGTATGCAGGTCAGGAAGCAACAGTTAGAACTGGACATGGAACAACAGACTGGTTCCAAATAGGAAAAGGAGTACGTCAAGGCTGTATATTGTCACCCTGCTTATTTAACTTCTATGCAGAGTACATCATGAGAAATGCTGGACTGGAAGAAACACAAGCCGGAATCAAGATTGCAGGAAGAAATATCAATAACCTCAGATATGCAGATGACACCACCCTTATGGCAGAAAGTGAAGTCTTCAGGGTCACAAGGATGGCTCAACAATCATAACAACAAAAAGATCAATTTTATACCACATAAACAGAAGGATAAAAATCATATGATCATCTCAATAGACGCAGAAAAAGCATCTGACAAAATTCAACATCCATTCATGATAAAAATTCTCAAAGTGGGTATAGAGGGGACATCACCATAATAAACAGTTTATGACAAATCCACATCAATATAATACTCAACAGTGAAAAGTAAAAGCCTTCCCACTAAATTCAGGAACAGGAAAGGATGTCCACTTACTACTTCTTTTATGTGTGTGTGCATTTACATTAAAAAAAATTAATTTATTTAAGATAAATTTATTTATTTACAATATTGTGATGCTTTTTTGCCATACATCAACATGAACTGGTCGTAGGTATACATGTATTCCCCCATCCTGAACCCTTTCTCCCACCTTCCTCTCAAACAGAACTCACTCATAACCCAAACAGGGCTCACTACTTTTATTTAACATAGCATTGGAAGTCCTAGCCATAGCAGTCAGATTAAAAAAAAAAAAAAAAAAAAACACACCCAGACAGAAAGGGAAGAGGTAAAACTGTCACTACTTTGCAGATGATATAATACTTTACATAAAGATCCTTAAAGTTTCTCCCAAAACTATTAGGATAAAAGAATTCAGCAAGGTTTCAGGATATACGGTTAATACACAGAAATCTGTTGCATATCCATACACCAATAACAGGAGAAAGTAAAACAATCCTGTTTAAAATTGCATTAAAAAAAAACTAAAGAGGTGAAAGATGCATACTATGAAAGTTATAAAACACTGATAGAGAAAACTGAAGATGATTCAAATAAATGGAAAGATAGCCCATGCATGTGTCAGAATGGCTATCATCAAAATGTCTGCAAATAGAAATATTGGAAAGGATGTGTAGAGGGGAACCTGGTCCCTGCTGTTAAAATTTTTGAAGGTAAATTCAACAAGTTGAGACATATGCATTCCTAAAGCCCCTTCCACCTTTTGCACTTTCCTGTCAGGGATGTTCCAACCAATAAAAGTCACATTAACCATCTTCAAATTCTCTCGCGCCTCAGGGACTGCATCTGTATGTGCCTACAGGCTTACTAGAAATTCTGAATGATCCTCATTTGGTTTCCGTCTTCCCTCCTGTGCTTCATTAAGGTGTCTTTGTTTTGGCCCTGTCTTCACAACCATGCAACAATGCAGCCTTGATAATGTCCAAGTTTGGGCCTGTCCCCAGCATCACATCCCAAACAGGACCCACTGTGGGTTCAGCTGTGCTTGTAGCACCTGTATCTAGTTACCAGGGGCTTCTGAATGAAGCCCATCTGCCTCCTCCAAGGCTTTATCCAGCACCTTCTGCTTTCTGAAGTGAGGAGGGTGGTTAACAAATTTTGAACATCAGCCTAGGTTGGGTAATAGGTTGCAAAAAATTAATGAAAAAAAATGTCCAACTCTTTGGGTCATCTCTATATGTTGGCATATTGTTCTTCCAATTAAATAAATCTGAAGGCAGAAAAGGAAAATGGACCAAGGTCAACCCCACCAGGTGCCCAGTTTCAGCATTCACATCCCTCGTTGGAGACTTGCCTTAAGGGATTTTTGCCCCACTTGAGTTTGAGTAGCTTCCTGGCCAAATGGAGTACCCTGGCAGGTATGAGAGGGGAAGACCAGTCCTATTTCCTATTCCTCTACCCACAGACACCAGCAGGGACTAGAGGGGGATTGAGGAGAGCCTGAGGCAGCAGCAGCACCAGCATGTGGAGCTGGGGGAGAAGTCCAAATATTAGAATTAATAGCAAGCCCTCCTTGTTTTCTTTAGAATCAAGTGAAATAATAGGTTTATTTTCCTGCCCTTCCCATTGGGCCATAATCTTGCATTGTCTTTGCACAGGTTTATTCTATGGTGATTGTAGCCATGAAATTAAGACACTTACTCCTTGGAAGAAAAGTTATGACCAACCTAGATAGCATATTCAAAAGCAGAGACATTACTTTGCCGACTAAGGTCCATCTAGGCAAGGCTATGGTTTTTCCAGTAGTNCCTGCTTATTTAACTTCTATGCAGAGTACATCATGAGAAACTCTGGACTGGAAGAAACACAAGCTGGAATCAAGATTGCCAGGAGAAATATCAATAACCTCAGATATGCAGATGACACCACCCTTATGGCAGAAAGGGAAGAGGAGCTAAAAAGCCTCTTGTTGAAAGTGAAAGAGGAGAGTGAAAAAGTTGGCTTAAAGCTCAACATTCAGAAAACAAAGATCATTGCATCTGGCCCCATCACTTCATGGGAAATAGATGGGCAAACAGTAGAAATAGTGTCAGACTTCGTTTTCTTGGGCTCCAAAATCACTGCAGATGGTGACTGCAGCCATGAACTTAAAAGACGCTTACTCCTTGGAAGAAAAGTTATGACCAACCTAGATAGTATATTCAAAAGCAGAGACATTACTTTGCCGACTAAGGTCCATCTAGTCAAGGCTATGGTTTTTCCAGTAGTCATGTATGGATGTGAGAGTTGGACTGTGAAGAAGGCTGAGCACCAAAGAATTGATGCTTTTGAACTGTGGTGTTGGAGAAGACTCTTGAGAGTCCCTTGGACTGCAAGGAGATCCAACCAGTCCACTCTGAAGGAGATCAACCCTGGGATTTATTTGGAAGCAACGATGCTAAAACTGAAGCTCTAGTACTTTGGCCACCTCATGCGAAGAGTTGACTCATTGGAAAAGACCCTGATGTTGGGAGGGATTGGGGGCAGGAGGGGAAGGAGACGACTGAGGATGAGATGGCTGGATGGCATCACGGACTCAATGGACGTGAGTCTGAGTGAACTCTGGGAGTTGTTGATGGACAGGGAAGCCTGGCGTGCTGCGATTCATGGGGTCGCAAAGAGTCGGACACGACTGAGCAACTGAACGGAACGGTCAAATGGTATTTGTGGCAGCAAGGAACTGGAGTTAAACTAAATGACCTACTGATTTCTAAGACAATGGATAAATAAAATTTGATGAGAAGATCAGATTCTCTCAGTCAAAAAAATAATAGTTTAGATTTGTATTTAGCAACATTGCTAGATCTTACAGCATAATATTGAATAAAAAATAACTTAAAAACAAGATGACAGTTTTAGATAGTCCTCTTTATGTCATTTAAAACTCAAATACGAAATATGCTATATGTTTTAAAAGCTCACCTATCTCTAAGCAAAGGTATTAAAAGTGGATTGGAATGAATTATTTGTTACTGGAGTAGAGAGAAATGGAACTATGGATGGGGCATGGAGATGAGAAAATAATAAAATAAGATACAGTGGACAAAGAACATTATCCTAACTGAAGTGAGTGTGTACCACAAAAATGGGTGTTATGACTAGCTCAATTATGTATACTTGATTTCAGAGAAATAAGGAAGAAAGTAAGACACAGAATATGGGGGCCAGAAGATAGGGCCTTGACTTCGGGGGAGTGAGTTTTCAATTACTGAGCCAATTCCGTTGTAGCCGCTTTGGGCTCCTCCCAATGAAGAAAAATAGGAAACTCTTCAGGTTTAGCAGAAAGGATATTGGAATGGAAAACAAGCTGGTTGAATGATTTTTGGTAGGTCACCGATACTCCCTTTAGATGGGGAATAATGGGACCTTCTCTACATCTTCTGCAGGGTCCTTGGGAGAAAAAATTAGGGGAAAATGTGACAGGAAATGTTGAATGATTTTCATAAATATCAGATGATGTCCATTGTTAGACTGGAGGTAGACTGGTGATTCTAGTTGAGAGGAGAGTAGAGCTGTTTCACATGCTCTCCACTTGCTGGAGTCTTTATCACCTTGAAAGAGGGAGAGGACAAAAACCAAATCTAAGGAAGTTTCTTCTAACTGCCTCTCCTACCCTGATGCCCTTCCTCTTTTTCTTGCTTCTCCCCTCTTGTTCTCTTCCTTGTTGGTGCTGTTAATTTGAGGTGTCAACAATTAGATCCTTGATTCATCAGGTTTGTATTCTGGGACACATGAGGGTGGCTTGACTCCTAAGTAAATCAAATATGCTGGGAATCACCGAAAGGAGGAAGAAAGAGAAAGTTGCATTGCTTGAATGCCAAAAACCCACACTGCAGAAATTATGTAATTATTCTACAGTCCAGTGAGGTCGCGATCATGGTCCTTATCTTAGAGACAAGATCGGAAGCTTAAAATGTGTTCAGTGCCACACAGTATCACACATAAAGTAAGAGAATTTGAATTTGCAGCTGCTTGATACTAAAGCCCATCGTTTTGTTCTATATCCCCTGAGGACTTAGAGAATCAGCCTTCTCCTCCTCTACAACCCCTCCTTATATTTTCAGATGTGAAAGAAAGAGGTCCTCAGAGATGACTCGTGTCGCTCTATGTCACATGCTGCGCTGCTATGGAGAAGGCACTGGCACCCCACCCCAGTGCTCTTGCCTGGCAAATCCCATGGATGGAGGAGCCCGGCGGGCTGCAGTCCATGGGGTTGCGAAGAGTCAGACATGACTGAGCGACTTCACATTCACTTTTCACTTTCATGCATTGGAGAAGGAAATGGCAACCCACTCCAGTGTTCTTGCCTGCAGAACCCCAGGGACGGGGGAGCCTGGTGGGCTGCCGTCTATGGGGTCACACAGAGTCGGACACGACAGAAAAGTGTGGGTTGGTACCTCGGTGCTCTGCATTCCACCACCTCCACAGTTATGCTCCCATGGTTACAAAATTAAATGTAATCTAGTTACGGTTATAAGAATAAATTGATATTTTGTTTAAAGACAGATATTTCTTAATGCCTTTCTTTCCAGATCTTCTACCCTTTGTTTCACCACTACAGCTTGTGATGTGCCCTCTTTTTGGAAATATCTGTTGCTGCATAGACAGTTTCAGAATGGACTTGTGGCTGGAAATTTCTAGGCACTCCATCTAGAAATATGAAAGAACTAAGGACTAGAAGTTGGATTTGAAGGCACCCCTTGGAAGGCATTTATTACAGAGTATACACAGATAGAATCCATTCTCTAGAACAATAATGAGTTCTAGCCATTCAGTTTGTTGAAGCTGAGACTGGGAAACTCTTGGTAGGAATATCCAAAGTTTACACAAAAATAAATAGAGACTGGAGGGATGGATATTTGTTAAATGATTGACTTCAAGGCTTGTAGTTAGTTTTTAACCTAACTGGCTCTTCAGTAGGAAAATACAAGTTCCAACAAGCCATTCTACATTTCATAGAAATCCTGTTTCCTTCAAAGGGGTTTGAAAGTGCCAGAAGGCTGCACATGATTGCTCTGTGCTCTATCAGAGGAGGTCTAAAGTTATCTTTCTCATTCTCCTTTTTCCTCCTAATGCAGGCTCTTCTTTCAGGATCATATGAGATTCTAGTTACTATGTCAAAATCTACTAGCCTCCCTCATCAGGGGGAATAGATGTGATACAAGTTCCTGGGGAGTGTAAGTTGCTCTTGAGCAGAGGGGATTGTGAGGACGGTTTGGGAAAGAAGGGGTGTGAGTATGAGACAAACCATACATTCTTAAGAAGGGCAGATAAAATTATAACAAGGTAAACTAGGTGAAGGGATTGGAAAAGAATGATCAGCATAGAAAGCTCCATGGCTCGGCCCTGGTGTGGACGGGCATGGGATGAGGACAGCTCTTCACATGCAGGAAGGGTGACTTTCAGAGAGCAGGGTGATGGTGTTTTGCATCGTCAATAGGACTGCTAGCAGGCTCACAGACATGCCATTGTTAAGTCTGTATCATGCATTAGAGCTTTAGCAGATCGGCTTTGAACAAAGTTGTGAGTCAAGTGGTCTTTTGTGGAGGGCAGATGGTATTGTTGATGTGTGGGGGCTGTATTTCAATGGAATATATCATACAAAAGTCCTTTCTAAACCTGAAATGATTCTCTGATGCTGAAAGTAGGAGTTAAAAAGCAAGTAATAATACAGAGGTCCTTTAACAGCTCTCTTCTGTAACACCTTGTCCTTACTGATGTATTCATTCTGTATTCTTTTCAGTATGTCTTCTGGAAGAGATAAATTTTGCCACTAAATTATAAGCCTGAAAGCCACAAGGGCGGGAGCACATTCTCACACACCTACACCAACTGTCTATTATACTTGGCAATCCCTTTTAACAGAAGGTGCTTCTACAGGCTTTCTCTACGGCCCATTCTGGAAAAATTTTCCTCACTTTTAACTATTAATGAAGGCTTTGAAGCCCCTTTTTCTAACTTGATGTTTTTGATAGAGTACACATTTTGTTTTTCTTAAGATATTTTGAGATTTTTATCTTCACAGCCTGTTCCACAGAAATCAATTAAATGCAGCTTTGTTTTTTGATATGATAGAAATACATGGACTTTGCATGTCACATAGACCTGATTTTAAATCCCAGCTCCGCTGCTTAGTGGCCATGTTTCCATCTCAGCAAGTTGTTGTACTTGCTCTTTTTTTTACTCCAAATCTCTGTCTGGTTTTTTCCTTCGTACCATGCAGGTGTGTCTATTCACTCCCTAGCTTCCTACCCTGTTTAGGTTTCTTCCTAGTTCTTACTATACTTGGTACATTATTTGTCTTGTTGGTTTTTTGTACTCTTTTATTGTCTATTCCTCCCCTAGAATGATGTCTGCCATGAAGCACATGTTCAGTTCTGTACAGTTGCTCAGTCATGTCCAATTTTTTGGACCCCATGGACTACAGCATGTCAAGCATCCCTGTCCATCATCAAATTGCTCAAAACATGTCTCATGTCCATCGATTGGTGATGGCCATCCAACCATCTCATCCTGTCATCTCCTTCTCCTCCTGCCTTCAGTCTTTCTCAGCATCAGGGTCTTTTCCAGTGAGTCAGTTCTTTGCATCAAGTGGCCAAAGTACTGGAGCCTCAGCTTCAGCATCGGACCTTCCCAGTGAATATTCAGGGTTGATTTTCTTTAGGATTGACTGGTTTGATGTCCTTGCAGTCCAAGGGACTCTCAAGAGTCTTCTCCAGCACCACAGTTCAAAAGCATCACTTCTTTGGTGCTCAGCTTTCTTTATGGCCCAACTCCCACATCTATACATGACTACAGGAAAAACCATAGCCTTGACTAGACAGATTTTTATCGGCAAAGTAATGTCTCTGCTTTTTAATATGCTGTCTATGTTAGTCATAGCTTTTCTTCCACGGAGCAAGCATCTTTTAATTTTATGGCTGCAATCACCATCTGCAGTGATTTGGGAGCCCAAGAAAATAAAGTCTGTCACTGTTTCCATTGTTTCCCCATCTATTTGCCATGAAGTAATGGGACCGAATGCCATACTCCATGGTTTTCTGAATGTTGAGCTTTAAGCCAGCTTTCTCACTCTCCTCTTTCACTTCATCAAGAGGCTGTTTAGTTTCTCTTTGCTTTCTGCCATAAGGGTGGTGTCATCTGCCTATATGAGGTTATTGATATTTCTCCTGGCAGTTTTGATTCCAGCTATGCTTCATTCAACCAGGCATTTTGCATGATGTACTCTGCATATAAGTTAAATAAGCAGGGTGACAATATACAGCCTTGATGTACTCCTTTCCCGATTTGGAACCAGTCTGTTGTTCCATGTCTGGTTCAAACTT
This sequence comes from Aepyceros melampus, assembly GCA_006408695.1. Taxonomy (NCBI): domain Eukaryota; kingdom Metazoa; phylum Chordata; class Mammalia; order Artiodactyla; family Bovidae; genus Aepyceros; species Aepyceros melampus. The sequence continues at coordinate 85,474 of SJXQ01011091.1, read as the reverse complement.
TCTTCTTGACCTGAATACAGATTTTTCAGGAAGCAGGTAAGGTGGTCTGGTATTCTCATCTCTTGAAGAATTTTCCACAGTTTGTTGTGATCCACACAGTCAAAAGCGTTAGCATAGTCAATGAAGCAGAAATAGATGTTTTTCTGGAATTCTCTTGCTTTTTTATGATCCAGCAGATGTTGGCAATTTGATCTCTTATTTCCTCTGCCTTTTCTAAATCCAGATTAAACATCTGAAAGTTCTAGGTTCACATCCTGTTGAAACCTAGTTTGGAGAATTTTGAGCATTACTTTGCTAGTGCCTGAGATGAGTGCAGTTGTACGGTAGTTTGAACATTCTTTGGCATTGCTTTTCCAGTCTTGTGGTCACTGCTGAGTTGTCCAAATTTGCTGGCATATCGAGTGCAGCACTTTCATAGCATCATTTTTAAGGATTTGAAATAGCTCAGCTGGAATTCCATCACCCTCACTAGCTTTGTTCATAGTAAAGCTTTCTAAGGCTCTCTTGACTTTGCACTCCAGAATGTCTGGCTTTAGGTGGGTGATCACACCATCATGGTTATCTGGGTCATGAAGATCTTTTTTGTACAGTTCTTCTGTGTATTCTATCCTTTATGGTGCCCATCTATTCATGAAAATGTTGTTCCCTTGGTATTTCTAGTTTTCTTGAAGAGGTCTCTAGTCTTTCCCATTCTATTGTTTTCCTCCATTTCTTTGCATTGATCACTGAGGAAGGCTTTCTTGTCTATCCTTGCTATTGTTTGGAACTCTGCATTCAGATGGATATATCTTTCCTTTTCTCCCTTGCATTTTTCTTCTTTTCTTTTCTCAGCTATGTGTAAGCCCTCCTCAGACAACCATTTTGCCTTTTTGCATTTCTTTTTCTTGGGGATGGTATTGATCACTGCCTCCTGTCACTGTTATGAACCTCCATCCATAGTTCTTCAGGCACTCTATCAGATATAATCACTTGAATCTATTTGTCACTTCCACTGTATAATCTTGAGGGATTTGATTTAGATCATACCTGAATGGGCTTGTGGTTTTCCCTACTTTAACTCTGAATTTTGTAATAAGTTCATGATCTGAGCCACAAAGTCAGCTCCTGGTCTTATTTTTGCTAACAGTATAGTGCTTCTCCATCTTTGGCTGCAGAGAATATAATCAATCCAATTTCTCTATTGACATCTGGTGATGTCCATGTGTAGAGTGTTCTCTTGTGTTGTTGGAGACTCTAAATTTGCTCATTAAGTCCTTATTAAATAGACAGATAAAAGAGTGAATTGGTGACTTGGAACAACTTAGTAACTTTCTCTGAGCCTCAGTTTCTGTTTTCCATTCATCAAAGGAAATTTAATATTCCTCAAAGTATTGCTGCTGCTGCTAAGTCACTTCAGTCGTGTCCGACTCTGTGTGACCCCATAGACGGCAGCCCACCAGGCACCCCTGTCCCTGGGATTCTCCAGGCAAGAACACTGGAGTGGGTTGCCATTAGTAAAGATTAAATGACATGCTTAAGTGCACCTAGCACAGTGCCTAGCACATCATAACACGTTTAGGACAGTTTTTTCCTTCCCCTGGTGATAGATGATTCCTTTAAAAGGTTTATCTAATGGATGCTTGAGAATCTTTATTACTGAGATATAATTAAACTGATATCTGATGATAGCAAAGGACCAAAGTCATTTAAAAAAACCCCAAAATCTCAGTGGTTCCAGTGGGTCATCAAGCAGCAGAAAGAAAAATAGCTCAATGAAAATTGGCAAGAATATTTTGCAAGACATGGCTACTAGGAGAAAACTTCATGGTCTTTGGTTTTCAGATTTCCTCCTGTTATGATTCAGGCAAGATTGGTGCAGAGGTTAGGTCACTTGTCAGGTTATTAGTAGCAGAGTTAGGGCTGGAACATATATGCCTGAGACTTGGTTTGTGCTCTTGCCTCCTACACGTCACTTGCCTCCAAACACAAATTGATTCAAACTAGTTTCAGAATTTAGAAACTTTGCAGATGGAAAATGTTAATCACTGGTTTCAGATTCTTGGCTGATTCCAGCTTTCTAACTCTTCAGTTATAAACATGTCTTAACTTTTGTCATAAAAGCACCTTAATAAAAATAAAGAATTGGGAGCATATTTTCTCTTTTACTAAATTAGGTGACCTCTTCAAAATGTTATTTGTAGATCTAAATTTATTTTGCGGGAAACAGTAATAAGGAAATCATATGAAAATAAGAAGAAAACTTGCAAGATGAAACTAACAACATAGTGTTGGAAATGCCTTAAAATCAAATATAGTTTCAAATCAGAGACTAAGAGTCTGAAAGTGCCAACACTAATCAGTAAATGTGAAAAGATGAGGTAAAGCTATATGAATAGGATCTGAAACTGTGGTAGAAAATAACCTCAATAATAAAAAAGTGTGATTTAAAATCTCACTTTTAATTTTTTAGAAATGGATAATTTTCTGCAAAATTTGATTTGTTCTATAATAAAAGCTTATTAATTTAATAAGTTTAAATTAATTAGTCATGGTTTGGCTAAATCAGCTTTACAGAAAGATTAAAAATGTATATTTAACAGTCACATTTTCCATGCAGCTTATTCTGGGTGGACTCATAATAGATGTTTTTTTTTAAACCTAGTTCTTAAGAATGAGCTAATTTTTTTTCTGCTGCTGCTGCTAAGTCGCTTCAGTCGTGTCCGACTCTGTGTGACCGCATAGATGGCAGTCCACTAGGGTCTCACGTCCCTGGGATTCTCCAGGCAAGAACACTGGAGTGGGTTGCCATTTCCTTCTCCAGTGCATGAAAGTGAAAAGTGAAAGTGAAGTCGCTCAGTTGTGTCCGACTCTTAGTGACTTCATGGACTTCTAATAGGCTTCTAATAGCTTTGCTGGCTGAAGTTACATTTTGATAAGATTTCTCCAAGAACAAATTTAGTCATTAATTTCCTCCTCACATCCCTTCTTCATCCCTCATTTTCCCTTCTCTTTCACGTCTGTCTCCTTTTCTTGCTCCCTCTCTTCTCTCTCTCCTTTCTCTTTCTTCATATCTCCTCCCTCCCCCATGCCATGCTTCCTTCCCATTTCCATAATCATCTTATTGACTTTTCTTTCTCTCTTTTTTTTTTCGTGGACCCAAGTGAACTTGAAGAAATTATATAAATAAGAGTCTCAATCTTGAGAAAACTACATTGGCAAGCCTTGTAATTTGAAATATGCTGTACTTTTTTGGGCTTCCCTGGTGGCTCAGATGGTAAAGAATCTGCCTGCAATGTGGGAGACCTGTGTTCAATCCCCAGAGAAGGAAATGGCAACCCATTCCAGTATTCCTGCCTGGAGAATTCCATGAACAGAGGAGGCTAGGGGGCTACAGTCTGTGGGGTTGCAAAGAGTTGGACATGACTGAGCGACTAAGCCCAGCATAGCTTTTATTAGAGATGGGTGTAATCTTAGATACAAATTATAGTATGTTACATGAATGGTCCTGGTTCTTCTCTGTAGCTATATTCTTTGCCATGTGACTATGAAGTTGTATTCCTTGAAAAGGTAGAGATATATTCCCCACCCTTTAACTTTATTTTGGCCACGTGACTTTCTTTGGCCAATAGAATGAGGCTGAGATGATGCTATACCACTTTCAAGTCTGAGACCTAAGAGGCCTTAGATATTTCTGTTTTGCTTTTTTGTACCTCAGTCATTACCAGAAGATAATACCCAGACCGTTCTTTTGGTCCCGGAAAGAGGATGAGAGACATGGTGGAGCATAAATAAAACTGCTAAGTGGTGTTTCAGAGGGCTCCAAGGAACTCCAGGCCTTTTTGTCTCAGTGCAGAAAGAGTTCAGTGAGAGGCAAAGTGATGAATAAATGATTTATTAGAACAGGGTGATTGTGAGACTTACAAATGACCAAGGGAGAGGGTGCTGTTCACTGAGAGCTCAGTGGGCTACAGTTCTATAATCAAAGGAAAAGTGGGGAGAGGGAAAAGGCCACCTCCTTCCTCATTCTTGAGTAGATAATTATGCTTCCATCATCAACTCCTCCTCCAGGTTGGGCACGGGAGTTTCCTTGTACACACACGAGATCAAGCCAGAACTGTCATGGCACTATGGAAAAATTATTTCATGTCTCAGTACAGTGAGGGTCTTTACTTTGAAGTGTCATCTTTGCATAAATTATTGTTCTTTTGTGTGTGCAGAGAGCACATCCTAGGAGTCATTAACTTACCGAGCTCACTGGACAGGATGTGGGTCCATATCACCAATGTTTGATTGTTTGGGGGCATGTCTCATGTTTCTGCTGCATGGGTTTTGATGCTGAGCTAGTCTGCTTGGCTTTGTGGTTAAGCTAACCTGCTTTTTTGGAATAGTCATTAATTTACAGGGGTCTCCCATGTTTTTTCTTTATTCACAATTTTCTTGTAGGATTAACTATTTAATCACTTCAGTTTAGTTCAGTTCAGTTGCTCAGTCATGTCTGACTCTTTGCGACCCCATGAATTGCAGGACGCCGCCCCTTTACTCTGTCCCTGCCACAACCCTCAGTCAGTTGACCCCTCAGTTGACACACAAATGTTTGAGCTAAATATATGCTTATTGTTATGTACTTCTGATACTTGGTGGTTGTTTGTTACACAACATTATTGTAGTAATGGGAAATTGATAGACTATCCATCTCAGTGTCTTTCATTTTGAACATGTGGGGACTGAGACCCAGATAACTGTAGTGTTAAAATTGATTAGTGACATGTCTGAAACTAGAACTCAGAACTCCAGGTAGCTAGCTGGACCTATGCTTGGCCAATAAATTGTGCCTTGCTACAAAGTGAATTTACAAACTCCCTGAATTCTTAATGTAATACCTTTTTTTAAATTAATTTTTATTTTTTAGTTTGTTTTGCTTTACAATACTGTATTCGTTTTGCTATACATTGCCATGAATCAGCCACGAGTATACATGAACTCCCAATCCTGACCCCCACCTCCCCCCAACTCTGTTCCGTTCAGTTCAGCCGCTCAGTCGTGTTCGACTCTGCGACCCCATGAATTGCAGCACGCCAGGCCTCCCTGTCCATCACCATCTCCCGGAGTTCACTCAGACTCACGTCCATCGAGTCAGTGATGCCATCCAGCCACCTCATCCTCTACTGCCTCCTTCTCCTCCCGCCCCCAACCCCTCCCAGCATTAGAGTCTTTTCCAATGAGTCAACTCTTCGCATGAGGTGGCCAAAGTACTGGAGTTTCAGCTTTAGCATCATTCCTTCCAAAGAAATCCCAGGGTTGATCTCCTTCAGAATGGACTGGTTGGATCTCCTGGCAGTCCAACGGACTCTCAAGAATCTTCTCCAACACCACAGTTCAAAAGCATCAATTCTTTGGCGCTCAGCCTTCTTCACAGTCCAACTCTCACATCCATACATGACCACAGGAAAAACCATAGCCTTGACTAGACGGACCTTAGTCAGCAAAGTAATGTCTCTGCTTTTGAATATACTATCTAGGTTGGTCATAACTTTTCTTCCAAGGAGTAAGCGTCTTTTAATTTCATGGCTGCAGTCACCATCTGCGGTGATTTTAGAGCCCAGAAAAATAAAGTCTGCCACTGTTTCCACTGTTTCCCCATCTATTTGGCATGAAGTGATGGGACCGGATGCCGTGATCTTCGTTTTCTGTTAGTGCCTCCTTATTATTTATTTAACTAATTTGAACTGATCATTTCAGCAGTAAGTTGGGTTAACTGTCAATTTATTATAAAAGAAAACAGAAAGCAGTGTCATATTGTTAAGACTTGTCAATCTTGCTGTGGGGGGTGTGTGTGTGATAGTTAAGAAAACTTGTCACCATAGCTATCATTAGCTGAGTAATTACTATAATTAAGTTGTACTCCAAGAATTGTGGAAAGTACTTTTAATTCATTATCTCATTTGGTTTATACCATGGATTAACAAACTATGGCCTGCAATCAACTCCTGTCTGCTGCCTGTTTTTGTAAATAAAGTTTTACAGGAACATAGTCATGTTCACTTTTTAATGTGTTGCCTACATCTACTTCTGTGCTACAGTGGCAGAGTTAATAGTTGTGGCAGAGACTGGCCTACAAAGTTGAAAATATTTGCTGTCTGGCTATTTACAGAAAAAGTCTGTTAACACGTGGTCTTGAATGTGTGCTTGTATCTGACTCTTTGCAACCCCATGGGGTGTAGCCCATCAGGCTCCTCTGTCCATGGGATTCTCCAGGAAAGAATACTGGAGTGGGTTGCCATGCTCTCCTCCAGGGGATCATTCCAACCCAACCCAGGATCGAACATATCTTCTGTGTCCCTGCGTTGTAGGCAGAGTCTGTACTGCTGAGCCACTGCAGAAGCCTGGTAATTTTTTCAAGTGTGATCTGTGAATCCTACGGTTCCTAAGTAGGTCTGTGAGGTCAGAACTATTTTCTTGACAAACTAAGACGTTCTTGCCTTAGTCTCTGTGTTGACATTTGAACTGATGGCAGGTATAATTGCTGTCACTTTAGGGTTGATTGAGGTACTGATGCTACATTGTAATAGTCATCATATTTGTCAAGTACCCACGGTAAACAGAAAAGCCGGTTTTACTTCAGATGTCCTGGTGAAGCAACAGAAATTAATTTTTATTAAATTTTGACGAAGTATAAATCTTTTTACTATTCTAGGTAGTGAAATGGGACGTGTGAGTAAAGTGCTTTTGTTGCACACTGAAATATGATGTTTGTCTGAAGGGAAAGCCCTTGTGTAACTGAGTTGGGAGCTAAACTCACTGTTTTTTTTTTTTTTCCCCACAGAACACAAGTTTTACTTGAGAAAAAGTAAAAATTTTACTTTTACTTGAAAAGAGTTGGTCTTACTGATTTTTCCAGCTGAAGTATTTGGCAGACATTTTCTTTAAAATGGAAGAAGTGAAACAGTTCTTGAAACTGTTCCAAGAACAAGTGACTATTTTTTGTCAATGATAAAAGTCAGGCTTTCAAGTGAAAGCTAACCTTGGGAACACTTGCATCTGCTACCTTGAGACTGACAGCTCTCTAATACTTAGAAGGCTTTTATGGTGAGCTTAGTGGTGATAGTAATGAATGTGATTTATTTATTTGTTATTTATTTAGCCATAGGAAAAGGCAGTGGGTCAGTATTTGAAAGATCTGTGTAACTTAGTAAACTAGTATTTTGAAACGACCCATGAATAATGTTACAAATTCATACATGAGTAAAAGATCTTTTCAAAGTGTGCGATATTCCAGTGTATCCCCAAGTAACAGAATAATAAATTCATTGATGTGATTTTTGATTCTACACAACTAATCTTTAATAAACTACCACTTTTGATTTTGGTGTGTAATCAAATGACAAATCCATGATTATCTGAAAAGAATATTAAGATATTCCTCTCTAGTTGGTTTTATTTTCTTCATATACATCAACCAAAGTAGCATGTTGCAACAGATATGTGAATCCACTTATTTTTCATTAAACCAGACATTTAAAAAATTATAAAAATGTAGAGCTCGTCTCACTTAATTTTTTGAAAATACAATTTTTTCCATGAAAACTTCTTTATGTTCACATGTAATAGGGCTAATTTTAGCGAATTAATAGTTTTTTAAGAGAAGGTTTATTCAGAGAGGAAACATACTCCATAGACAGAATGTGGGCCATCTTAGGAGGCAGGAGAGGCCTAAATATTTTTTAAATGCTCAGCTTAAAGTTTTTTTGGTGGCAAGTATCAGTAGATGCATGACACATAAATAAAAGCTCTTAAGAATTCTTAATAATTTTCGAGTAAAAAGAGGTCCTGGTATTAAAAAGTGTGAGAACAACTGTAATATATGTACAGCTCTTATCCCTATTTTAGGGATGATGGAACTGGCTTAGAGATACTAGGTAACTTGCTCAAAGTCAAATAGTTTCTGTAGAGCTAAGATTCAGACTCCAGAAAAATGACTCAAGAACTTGTATTTATCACCACTGAAAATGCCTTCTGGTATTTCAGGATTTAGAAAGCTCAGAAAACTCAGGACAGTGGTGTCTTGCCCCACCACCACTGCCCGCCCCCTCATACTCACAGAACAGGATTTTCTAAGCTCACTTTTTTTTCCATCCTTGTTTCTTCTCAGTTCTGAAAACATGGGCCAGTTTATCTGCAAAACTGCATTTAATAAAGTTAGGTAAACACAGTCCACAGAAAGAAAATGTGGAGAGAAAATGGCTTTAGACCTAGCTGGGTAAGACTTTTCACTTACTGCTTAAAAAGGAGACAGAGAAGGCATAACTGGGGAGTCTAAGGAAGGTTGGCTGAGTTAACCAGAGTAGATGGCAGGAAGACAAAACCCAAGGACTGGATTTTGTCCTATCCACCTCTTAGATCAGGAATAACCCAGAGATGATGCTTCTGCATCTTGGTCCGTGGCAGACCTTGGTAACTGGTCAAAACTCTCTTAGTCATTGAGTTTAGAGGCAGCTCCAGTTTCCTTCTCAAGACCGAGATTTACACAGTCACTCCTTGGAAAGGACGTGGCCTATATGATGAAACCTTACCACAATCCTAACTTTATGTTGTAACCTCATCTCAAACACAGAACCTGTCAAGAAGTTTTGTATGGTCATTCCTAGTCCTAGAAAAACAACTGGCATACCTGTGAAGTTTTCACTGGTTGCATTCACTAGAAAAAGTTTGCATAGTTTTCCTCCTATACATCTAAAATTGAACCCTCTTTTGTCATCTAAACCTAAAAGACACAGAATATGTAATAGTTATTAGGTTGGTACAAACATTGTTGCAGGTTCAGATCATGAATTTTAAATCATTATAACTAGGCTCATCTTTATTAACCAGAATAGGAACCACTGCAGTTAACACATTTTTGCCAATGAGAAATAAGTTTGCTTATTCCTGTGGTGCATAAAGCTGTGCTTTGGTATTCAGTGAACTCTCAGAAAGCATCTTCTGCCTTCTGCTGGTTGTGGAAGCATTTTCCCTGCTAAAAGCTGTCAAGATGCTTGAAGAAGTGGTAGTCGGTTGGCGAGAGGTCAGGTGAAAATGGCGTATGAGGTAAAACTTCATAATCCAGCTCTTCCAACTTTTGAAGCATTGGTTGTGCAATGTGCCATCAAACTTGTCATGGAGAAGATTGGGCTCTTTCTGTTGACCAGTGCCAGCTGCAGGCATGCAGTTTTCCATTCATCTCATTAATTTGCTAAGCATACTTCTCAGATGTAATGGTGTCATTGGGATTTAGAAAGCTGTAGTAGATTAGACCCTGGTAGGCTGCAGTCCATGGGGTCACTGAGTCGGACATGACTGAGCAACTTCATTTTCACTTTTCACTTTCATGCACTGGAGAAGGAAATGGCAACCCACTCCAGTGTTCTTCCTGGAGAATCCCAGAGATGGGGGAGCCTGGTGGGCTGCCGTCTATGGGGTCACTCAGAGTTGGACACAACTGAAGCGACTCAGCAGCAGCAGCAGCAGCAGCAGTGGGTTAGATGGGCAGCAGACCGCCAAACAGTGACCAGGACCTTTCTTGGGTGCAAGTTTGGCTTTGGGAAGTGCTTTGGAGCTTCTTCTCAGTCCAGCCACTGAGCTGGTTATCACCAGCTGTCATATAAAATCCACTTTTCATTGTACGTCACAATCTGATTGAGAAAGGGTTTGTTGCAGAGAATAAGAGAGACGACAGTTCAAAACGATGATTTTTTTATTTTTTTGGTTAGCTCATGAGGCACCTACTTATTGAGCCTTTTCACCTTTCCAATTTTCTTCAAATGCTGAATCACTGTAGAACGGTTGATGTTGAGTTCTTCAGCAACTTCTTGTGTAGTTGTTAGAGGATCAGCTTTGATGATGGTTCTTAGTTGGTCATTGTCATCTTCTGGTGACCAGCCATTAGACTCCTCATCTTCAAGGCTCTCGTCTCCCTTGCAAACCACTGTTGCACTGTTTGTTCATTAGCAATTCCTAGGCCAAGTGTGTTGTTGATATTGCAAGTTGTCTCTGCTGCTTTATGACCCATTTTGAACTTGAGTGTGAAAATTGCTTGAATTTGCTTTTTGTCTAACATCATTTCCATAGACTAAAACAAATATAAAATAAACAGTAAGTAATGTCATTAACAACAACAACAACAAAAACATAAAGGGAGAAATGCACATTAAAATGATGTATAAATGCACATTTATTTAGGAATTTATTCAATAGCAAAAGGCAAATTTCAACAATGCAAAACCACAGTTACTTTCCCACCAACCTAGTAATAGCATGAGTTCTGGAATCAGATTATCTGGGTTTGATGTTTTAGTGATATTGCTAGGATTATTTGACTTAATAAAGTAAAATGCATCTAACAGTACTCAGCTTATAGTAATGCTTAGTGAATATTAGCTATTTTTGACTATATGATGGCAGGTTCCTTATTTAGGAAAATGTTAATTGTTTAAAATGAGGGATTGCAGATTGCCAGCTCCAGCAGCAGGAGGATCAGGTATCCTGAATTATCACCTTGGTTGAAAACAACCAAAATAAATTAATATAAAGAATATTTAAAAACCATTTCTCTGAGCAAGAAAGGAAGGAAGACATTTGCAGAAGTTGAAAATTAACTGAAAGTGGGAAACTTGAAGGCAAATGAATACTGAGCAGATTTCATTTGAAGTTATTTGACAAACCTTGATGACCCTGAGGTTTTATTTTGATGGATACACAGGACTTAGAAGGCAAGAGGTAAAGTGTAAGATTGGCTAACTTGGGGGCTCTCATAAGAAACCCCAAAGCTCAGTTTGAGATTAATCTCAAAATGAACCTGCCATGTGGAATGGAACAATAAGGAAACTTGTCTGGTTTAACCATGATTTGAATGGAGGGAAAAAATTCTCAAGATTTTATAGCCATAAGCCAGTCTTCTCTGGAGTTTGAGTGCGAATGAAAAGTCTGAGTTACAAAAAGAAATGGTGAGCAAATAGATTATTAAATAAGAACAAGCATCGTATAAAACAGCAACAACAATAATAATGTCTAATTGGTTAGACAAATACAAGATAGAACCAAAATACTAGATAATCATAGAATTTAATTTCAAGGAGTGATGCTGGTAAAGGCTGAAACATTGTAGGATACATGTAGTGTTTCTGAGAAGGCTAAAAGTATTTATCAAATTCACAGCTTGTTAAGTTTGCATGTTAAAAAAAATCTAGATTAACCACAAAAAGAATAGATACCAAAAAAGTCTCCCTTTCTTGAATACTTCTTGAAATTCTTCTCAGGTATGATAATTTGGCACTTAAGTATTACTACCCAAGTCCCTGCAGTTAGATCATAGGGAGAAGCAAAAGTTTTCACAGCATAAAATATTCACTAATGAATTGGCTAACATTGGAATTAGTCCACACATAAATATCCTTCCTTGTCTTTTCTAAGTCCAGATTGTGAATATTTGAATGCAGAATAAACTGAGTGATGAGTAAAACTGCAAATCTTGTAAGAGAGTCAAGATACGAAGAAGTCTCTGTTTACTACAGATAGGCATTTGCCAAGGGCAGTTGTCATTTGCCTCTGTGGGGACTGAATCCAGCACTGTTGCAGCTGTTGACCTTCAACACGCCATGAAAAGAGTCCAGTGTGGAGAGCTGGAATGAGGCATTTTGTGCTCCAGGAAAACTGGCGGGACAGGTCTTTAGATAGTTAGATATTTTCAGGAACTTATATTATGAGCCCAGTCCTTGCCTCTCTTCATATCTAGAAAAGCACTAAATCTAGAAAAGCACTACGTCTTCATGGTGGCATCAGCTCTTTGTGACTAGCAGAAAACTTTTTGTAAGGTAAGAGATTGATTGCATGAACTCCCTCTTCACCAAAATCACATGTATTGACCTTCATCCCTCTACCTCTTTGGAGCAATTTCTCAGAGCTGTGTGAGGTGCTATCTCCTGGACTGCAGTCCTCATTTTCCCTCAAATAAAACTTTAACTCAAAACTCTCACATAGTGCATCTTTTTAAAATCTACATGTGCAAAAATGCATGGGAGGATCACAAAACTTCTGAAAAAGGAGGCTCTGGCAGATTCAGATCAGTTGACAACTGAAGTTCAGTTCAGTTCAGTTCAGTTCAGTCACCCAGCATGTCCTGCTTTTTGAGACCCCATGGACTGCAGCACACCAGGCTTCCCTGTCCATCACCAGCTCCCGGAGTTTACCCAAACTCATGTCCATTGAGTTGGTGATGCCATCCAACCATCTCATCCTCTGTTGTCTCCTCCTCCTGCCTTCAATCTTGCCCAGCATCAGGGTCTTTTCATTTTTTTAAATTTTTAAATATTTTTTATCATTAATTTTTATTTTTTAGTTTGTTTTGCTTTACAATACTGTATTCGTTTTGTTACACATTGACATGAATTAGCCATGAGTGTACATGAACTCCCAATCCCGACCCCCTCCTCCACCCTCCCGCCCCACACCCTCTCTCTGGATTATCCCCGTGCATCAGTCCCAAGCATCCTGCATCCTGCATCAAACCTGGACTGGCGATTCGTTTCACTTATGATATCACACATGTTACACTGCCACTCTGCCAACCCATCCCACCCTCTCCCTCTCCCACAGAGTCCAAAAGGCCGTTCTATACATCTGTGTCTCTTTTGCTGTCTTGCGTACAGGTTTATCATTACCATCATTCTAAATTCCATATATATGTGTAAGTATACTGTATTGGTGTTTTTCTTTCTGGCTTACTTCACTCTGTATAATCGGCTCCAGCGTCATCCACCTCATTAGAACTGATTCAAATGTATTCTTTTTAATAGCTGAGTAATACTCCATTGTGTATATGTACCACAGCTTTCTTATCCATTCATCTGCTGATGGACATCTAGGTTGCTTCCATGTCCTGGCTATTATAAACAGTGCCGCAATGAACATTGGGGTACACGTGTCTCTTTCAATTCTGGTTTCCTTGGTGTGTATGCCCAGCAGTGGGATCGCTGGATCATAAGGCAGTTCTATTTGCAATTTTTTAAGGAATCTCCACACTGTTCTCCATAGTGGCTGTACTAATTTGCATTCCCACCAACAGTGTAAGAGGGTTCCCTTTTCTCCACACCCTCTCCAGCATTTATTGCTTGTTGACTTTTGGATCGCAGCCATTCTGACTGGTGTGAAATGGTACCTCATTGTGGTTTTGATTTGCATTTCTCTGATAATGAGTGATGTTGAGCATCTTTTCATGTGTTTGTTAGCCATTCGTATGTCTTCTTTGGAGAAATGTCTATTTAGTTCTTTGGCCCATTTTTTGATTGGGTCATTTATTTTTCTGGAGTTGAGCTGCATAAGCTGCTTGTATATTTTTGAGATTAGTTGTTTGTCAGTTGCTTCATTTGCTATTATTTTCTCCCATTCAGAAGGCTGTCTTTTCACCTTGCTTATAGTTTCCTTTGTTGTGCAGAAGCTTTTAATTTTAATTAGATCCCATTTGTTTATTTTTGCTTTTATTTCCAGTATTCTGGCAGGTGGATCATAGAGGATCCTGCTGTGATTTATGTCAGAGAGTGTTTTGCCTATGTTCTCCTCTAGGAGTTTTACAGTTTCTTGTCTTACATTTAGATCTTTAATCCATTTTGAGGGTCTTTTCAAATGAGTCAGCTCTTTGCATCAGATGGCCAAAGTATAGGAGTTTTAACTTCAACATCAGTCCTTCCAATGAACATTCAGGGCTGATCTCCTTTAGGATGGACTGGTTAGTTGTATGTTATATATAAAATTTAGTTTTGTATTATATATATGTAAAGTTTTATCTTTGCATATTATGTTTTATATTATGTATGTAATTATATGTTTTATATTATAGTTTTTATATTATATGTCTTAGTTTTATATTATATATATTTATATATTTTATATATATATATATATATATATATAGGAAAATTCTCAGCTGTTAAGAGATTGGTGATCTCTCATCTTTTAGGAATACCATATAATAACTTGTATAATATTTGTAAAGTATAATCTTTAAGTTCTTTTTCTTACAACATATTAGTCATATGTACATAGGCATTATGTTTTCCTCAACCACAATACATAAAACAAAAACCATATCCTGAAAATGAAAACATGTAAAGATTTTAAGGAATGGATGAAAAAATGTGTATATATAAAATACATGTTTATGTGTATATTCCATATACACATACATACCTACATATGTAATATTTAATACATATATGTGATATATATATATCAATATAATATTTTGCCATGTAAGTAACACTGTGTAACTCACTTCAAAAAATATTTTGGTCATTTCCAGTTTCTTTCTCTTCATTTTTAGAGCATCTATAATGGTGTACTGTAATCCATAGACTTCTAATCTGCTGCTAAGTCACTTCAGTCGTGTCCGACTCTGTGCGACCCCATAGATGGCAGCCCACCAGGCTCCCCCGTCCCTGGTATTCTCCAGGCAAGAACACTGGAGTGGGTTGCCATTTCCTTCTCCAATGCATGAAAGTGAAAAGTGAAAGTGAAGTCGCTCAGTCGTATCTGACTCTTAGCGACCCCATGGACCACAGCCTACCAGGCTCCTCCGTCCATGTGATTTTCCAGGCAAGAATACTGGAGTGGGGTGCCATTGCCTTCTCTAATCAGTCCTCTAATATTTTCTTTTTATGTTCCTGTTTCATAGGCACTAGGCTCAAACTTGTATTTCTATGTGATTGCATCATCAGATCTGTAATCATCATCAGAAGAGGACTGATACTCATGATTTGAGGTTAAATAGTCTGGTAGAGATAATGTGGGCTCCAAAGTCATACAAGCCAGTGCCCACTCACTGGGTTTGTGACCAACAAACAGTAAGTCATTTGCATCACTAAGTTTAAATTTCCTCATATGTGAAGAGGGCATAATCATTTATTTGTGAGATCCTTGTGATGTTTACAACATATGTAAGCTGCCTTTTAGAGTACTTCTGTAAACCCTTCTGGAGTGGGCACAGGAGCTTAGAGATAGGCACTTGTCCATCCTCATGGGGTGACAACTGAAGAAGAGTTGATAAAGATGATAACATGATTAGCTGATTCAAAGAAGAATGGTTTTGATACACAAGGATTAAGAGAGACTTTAAGAGATAGATAAATCTCTCTCAAATTCTACTAGTTACGGAAAAAGCTGGGAGGTATGGGAAAAGGGACTCCAAAATGCAGTGACTTAAAGCAGAAGTCATGTTTCTCTTATGTGAGGATCCTGGCTCCTTTTACCTTGTTCCTTTGCCTTCTACGAAGTAATGCTCATTTGCATAGACAAACGGAGAAGGCAATGGCACCCCACTCCAGTACTCTTGCCTGGAAAATTACATGGACGGAGGAGCCTGGTGGGCTGCAGTCCACGGGGTCTCAAAGAGTCGGGCATGACTGAGCGACTTCACTTTCACTTTTCACTTTCATGCATTGGAGAAGGAAATGGCAGCCCACTCCAGTGTTCTTGCCTGGAGAATCCCAGGGACGGGGGAGCCTGGTGGGCTGCCGTCTATGGGGTCGCACAGAGTCGGACACGACTGAAGCGACTAGCAGCAGCAGCAGCAGCATAGACAAAGCTAAATCATGTGGTCTATCCATGTTTCAGTTCAAAGGAGAACAGAGAGGAAGCCTAAGGCAGGCTGTTTCTTTTTAAGCAAGTGATATAGAATATATATTATATTTATCACTTTTTGTTGTTGTTCCGTTGCTAAATCTTGTCCGGCTCTTTGCAACCCCACAGACGGCAGCATGCCAGGCTCCTCTGTCCTCCACTATCTCCTGGAGTTTGCTCATGTCCATTGAGTCAGTGAAGCTATCTAACCATTGCAACTTCTGCTGTCCTCCTTCTCCTTTTGCCTTCAGTCTTTCCCAGGATCAGGATCTTTTCCAGTGAGTCAGCTTTTCACATCCAGTGGCCAAAGTACTGGAATTTCAGTTTCAGCATCAATCCTTCCAATGGCTATTTTGGGTTGATTTCCTTTAGGATTAACTGGTTTGATCTCCTTGCATATTTATCACTTACTCTCACACTTTATTAGGGAGAATCAAATCACATGATCACAAATGCTAGAGAAGCTGGGAAATGTACTCTCTACCTGGATGACAGAGTCCAGGAATAAGAGGAGGGATGATAGTCATCTGCCCCACGGATATTTGTGCAAAACTGACTCTGTGATCATACTTTGAACAATATGTGGTGTAAGGGATAATGTACCTGTAATTAGGTATGTAAAATTATGCCCCAGCCAAATCAACACCTGATTTGTTTCTTTAAGAAAGATCATACATACCACTATTACTCACATTTTGTAAGTCAGGTAAAATAAACTTGTTTTGAGGATTTACTAGATTACCGGGTGCCTAATAGTCTTTGTTTCATTCTTTCATTTTCTAGTAAAATGACTAGAAGATTCTTATTCCTCCTCCACATCTGTAGCTGATAGGAGTCTTCTTGCACAATCTCTGTGTTCTAGAAACAGAAAATAGAAACCTAATTTCTATTTTTCTATTTTTAACCTTCACTTATTTTGGCGAGGGCATGGCAACTTAATTTCAATTCATGGTTCCTCTTTTTGCTCAGATTGAACCTAAATTCTAGGGGCTTGCATAGCACACAGAAATGATCGAGGCTCTGTCTAACCTGGTGTTTATTAGAACAGCCATCATCCATTTGGACCTCATTCATTTAAAAAATATATAAAGTACCTACATGTCAGGCTCTGAGAAACATGAGTCCCTCTCCTTTTAGAACATATCATCTAGTGAATTTTGGTGCATTTTGAAAAAAATCTGGCCCAAGAGCAAGGTCAAGCTTGGGTTAAGCATGTGTTAGAGACATAAGTCACTTTGAAAGATTGGTTCAAACTGAGGAGGAAGAAGTTAATTACTAAAATTAATGACTAAAAATCTGAGGGTTATTTATATTTTTCACTTTGATGAATTTGTCATTCCACCATGGTCTTTGAAAATGAAGAGTTGGTGATGTTTAGAAGTCAGAAGAGACTTAGAAGAGGATGTGTGTGTGTGTGAGAAAGGGTGGCTTCTGTTTCTCCTGGGGAATTCCTCTTTCGATTTTGGGGTCAGGGGAGGAAGGGCACTATAAACACGCAGCCTATTGCAAGAGGGTTTAATCAACCTCTCACCACATGACGGTGCCTTCTAGTCACTGTGGGATAACAAAGGAACCAAGAGCCACAGTTCTGAAAGTCGCTTATAGTCTATGCAAAGAAAGGTTGCAGCCTGCAGAGACCAGCAAGAAATAGAGCGTACTGGTAAAACACTGATGCAAATGAAGTATAACTATGACAAGGCTAATTTATAGATTGGCAGAGAGGAGGGGGAGATGGTTATAAATGGGAGAATAGTTCAGCCAGTTAATTGCAAATGGGGCAAGGACCCTGTGTGCAGGGGGCTGAAGTGTCAGGGAGGACAAGCCTGGCTCGAGCCAAAGACTGGGTGGGAAGGTTTGCTTTTGCAACCATGCTTTCTCTGTCTGCTTGTGCTGCACAGCCCTGCAGGTCTGCTCTTCCACTCTCAGTTTATTCCCGTTACTGTTTACAGCCCCAGGAGCTTTGCAGCCAGACAGACCTGAGTTTGAGTTTTGGCTTCACTACCTACCCTATGTGACCCTTAACCTCTCTGAACCTAGGTTTCCTTATTGCCTTGCAGGTTTTTGGTGATTGTAATGAACCACCATATATAATGTATCCAGTAGAGTTTTCAAAGTACTCAGTAGGACTAGCTACTATGGCCGTATACAGCCTGACAACGAGATGATGAGTGCTGGGACCCAGGTGGCAGGATGGAGCAAGAAAGGGTAAAGTGTTTTAACCTCAGACAGTCCCGAGTTCACATTCCAGCAATATCACTCTGCTTATAGTTCCCACTCTGCTGGGATTATGTGCAATCATGAATATGAAGTTGCTCCACAGAGGCCTGGTACACCAGCAATGCCTTTAAAAAATATGTTTCCAAAAACCTGAAAAAGGTTTGTACATAAAAAAATGTACATTTGTACATAAAAAAGTACAAATATATTAAAAAATGAATCACCTTGCTATGCAGTTGAAACTAACACATTGTAAATCAACCATATTTCCAAAAAAATTGTCTTGAAAAAATAAAAAGGAAATGTTTGTTACCTTCCACATATCCACCTTTTTGAAAAAAAATTATTATTTTTAATTGGAGGATAATTGCTTTACAGTGTTGTATTGGTTTTTGTCATACATAGGGCTTCCCAGGTGGTGCTTGTGGTAAAGAATCTGCCTGCAATGCAGTAGACACAAGAGATGATGGCAATGTGCTCCAGTGTTCTTGCCTGGAAAAATCCCATGGAAAAAAGAGCCTGGCCGGCTGCAGTCCATAGGGTCACGTAGATTCAGACATGACTGAGCACACACACTGCCATACATCAACATCAGCCAGCCATGGGTGTACATATGTCCTCTCCTTCTTGAACCTGCCTCCTGCCTTCTACTCTTTTTCTTTGTTCTCCAACATTCAGCTTCTAGATTTCTAGTTACGTGTTTGTGCAGAGAGTAGGACAATGGGTGTTGATGAGGGTCTTGTCTTGGCTTGCCCAGATACTCTTGGTATGAGCTGTTGAGCAGCATTACTTTGAGTAGTCTTTCTTTTCCCTCACAAAGAATCTTGTTTTGGCAGTAAGTTACCCTAGTACTGCCCTTACCTTCCTGCCCGCCAGTCTTAGCATTCTAGCTATGATCCCACGCTGCCCTTTCTGGGGAGGAAATCACCTGGGGGCTTTGGACTGGGGCATATCCCTCCAGAGAAGCTGGGGAGTTGACAGGCATCCCCCCAGGCAACCACCTCGTTTGTGTCTTTATTGTCAGGGGGTCCCCAGGATTGACTGGCTGGCTGTCTGCTTTCGGCCACCACTTATTCTTTCCCCTGGGGTTTCTCTCCTCCTGGAGCTCTTACTGAAACAAGATAAAGACACAATAGAGTTTCTCCCCTTGCCTTTCATATTTGCTTCCAACCAACACAGCTTTTCTGGTTTCATGGGTTTCCTCTGATATGTTTGGGAAAAGAAAGAAGAAGAATAAAAATAATTTACAAGAGGAAGTCACAATTCTTTACGACAGATTAGAAATGATCTTGACCTTCACAAGCATGTAAAAGTTGGCCTTTCTTACCCTTCCTCCCTGATTCATCTCTTTCAAAGAACTCATGAAATAACCTTCGTCCAGTCTTCCTATCTCTGTTTTTAAAATTTTGGGGACTTTAAGTAATGGTTTCCTACTAATTTTTTAAAGCAATTTTGGAGTGGCCCTTAGTGAGTGCTCAATAATATTCATTTCTAGAGTGGTGGCAAGCCACAGAAGTGGACTGAAAAGGAACAAATTCTTGACTTTTTTATTTTTTAAGACTTATTCCTATTAAGAAATCCTGGTTTAATCAGAATGAAACCACAGATAATGATATAATAATGTAAATGCCTATTAAAAGCTACATGCCAGGTACTTTACATGCATTATCTCACTGACATCTCACAGCAACCTTGCAGAGTTAGATACTAGATTCAGTCACTATATCTTTCCCTCATTTATTATTGAGAAAAACAAAGGCTTTAAAAGGTTAAGTAATTTGCCCAGTTACTCCAATAATTCTTCCATTATGATTTTATAAAGCTTGAGGCAAGCTGGAATTCAGACTCAGGCAGCCTGCCTCCAGAACTCTTGCTCTTAATAGTTCTATTAGACTGTCTCCCAAGACTTCAGGCCCCAGAGACCCACCCAGAGGTGTAGCCAGGATCCAGCCTGGAGGAAGCCTGCCTAGGGTGGGGTGGACCGTATACTTCTGAAAAAAGGCATGACACATCAGCCATTTTCACTTGTCTCTCTGTGGTCTTGCTTTTGCCCTACTTCCTCTCATAGCTTTTCATACCAAAATCAATAGCCATGTCCTCGTGTTACCGTTCTAAGTTGTGGAAAAGGCACCATTTTGGTGACTGTGTAGTGGGTCAGTCCCCTTCCCTTTCCCTGCCCTCCGTTGTCACTGATTTTTTATTGCTGGTTTTTTTGGCCGTTGATGGAGAAGAGATGATATCACCAAACACATTCTGAAGTTAGGGTGTCCATTGGGATGGTGGAAGAGGTTGCTACTCAGAGAAGGAATTTTCCAGGCATTTAAACTAGAGCCTCTCAACCTTGCTAATTTTGAACCAGTTTTTCCTGTGAGGTCAGAATAGGGGAAAGGCCTTGAATACTCCTCACCTTTGGTTTTCCAGTATCAAGATCTCTACTGCATGATTGTATCGTGTATGTGGTTATTTTTTTTTCACTGATGCAACTAACTTTCCCTGATTAAGGTTGGGACTTTTTCTCTTTGGTCATTTCAGACCCGTTCAGTGGAGTTTTTGTACCTTGTCTTTTGTCTCTGATGTTTCCTTTACTTAGTCAGGCTTTATTTCAGGTTTCATTTAGTACATCTCTGTCCCCTTCCTCCCACCCCACCCAATTTTTAGATGTTAGAATATATACATCATAGGCAACTCAGTTGTCATTCTGGTATGTAGTCTTCATAATGAGTCATAACCAGTCTTCAGCTAGTGCCAAAGCTGAAGGACAATTGGATAGAGAAAATATACCTCCTAGACGGGTCTTTTTAGTTGGAGGACACCCAAGATCGTAGTGCTACAATATTACTAACTTTGAAAGCGACCAACTCTAACATTCGCTAATGTTTACCCAACATTTACTGTACGCCGTGTCTTGCACATTGCTTGCCTTGTCTCACTTTACCCTCACACGGATCCTGAAACTCTCGATTTTCGTGAGGACAAAAATCACACCTGAGAGAAATTAAATGCCTTGTCAGAGGGTCACACGACTAGTATATGGTGGTCCTGGGATTCAGATTCAGCAATCTTAACCTCTGAGCTGCTGTGTAAAGGGAAATGACACATGGAGTGAGTTAGCCAAATGATCCTGGCCAAATTACATAACCTCTTTGTGATTTATTTTCCTCATCTGTAAAATGGGGAAAATAAAATGATGCCTGGAGTCCTTTTAAACACTTCTGTGGTGTTTGAATGAGGAACTGTCCAAAGCAGAGCTCCTGACTTGCAAACTGTCTTCCTTGTCTCCTTCTCCTGTCTTCCTCTTATGCTCAGTTAATGATAGCACTGCACAATGACTCAGCCAAATCACTCAGAAATCACCTTTGATTCCTTGATTTCCTTCACCTACCACATCTAATCCCATAAGCCTTAGTGTTCTGCTGCAGAGTCTAGCCCACATCTGGTCACCATCTCTGTTACCATGACCCAAGCAGTCAAGCCACTTCACATCATACCTCGACTACTGGGTCTTAACTGCTTCTATCAGTGTTAATAAGCAGGTTAAAAAAAAAAAGAAGTAAATCTTTCTCCTTCTTATTTATCTAAGCAGTAACTAAAAGACTCAGGAAAAACATTATTTTCACTAAACTTGCAATAACAGAACCTCATATTTAACACATTATGAAGCGGCTTTAATGAACAAGTTAGAAGTGGGGGCAGTAGTCAACATCCAAAGTAGTTTTTTGTATGTTAGGGTAATTTTGTTCCTTGTGGAATTTTCTCCTTCTCTCTCTGGGCCAGGAATGGATCATGAGGTCTCAGTAACTGGGGAGAGAGTGTAACAGGAGAAGGGACTTCTGTGTATAAGGAGCCTTAGGATTTTTTCATTGGTAGGCATTGAGTTGTCTCTTACCTTGCCACCTGGAACGGTGATGAAGTGGATAGAGACCCTTAAAATAGAGATATTGGGCTCTTGGATCCTGTAAGTAGACATTTCTAATAGCTGTGGAAGGGACCTAACCCTCAGCAAATTGAACAAGAATATAGAGAGATCAGTCTGGAATGTCAAGGTGATTGGATGATGACTCAGGAAGAATAGTGGCTCACAGACAGAACTGCTGATAAAGGTGGCAGATATCAGCGTGGACCATTTTTTGAAGCACCTGCACTCTCCCTGGATGCCCCAAAATATCTGGGAACCACATTCTAGGGTGCTAATATGTTCATGCTACCATGTGGGTTAGGGTCTGTCTAGCCCAGCACTATCCAAAAATAATATCACAATGTAATCTAAAATTCTCTAGTAGCCATATTTAAAAAGTAAAAAGAAACAAGTGAAATTAATTTTAACAATTATTTAATCTGATAGATCAAATATGTCATTTAAATATACAGTACTAGCCTAATGGTGTGCTGGTAAAGCAGCTGTCTGAAAAAAAAAAAATCCCAAGTGCTAACTAATTCAGTGATATAAATACTCTCACCATGGCAGTTTTCAAGTTACAATAATGATACTAACAGTAACAATTAACAATTGTTGAATGCTAACTTATATCAGATACTCACTCTCATCTGTAGTAGATGAGTGCATGAAGGCTAGGAGGTTAAATAACTTGTCCAATGGCAAGCAGCAAAGCTTTGATTTGCATACAGGTCTTCTGACTTTTGTCCAAAGTGTCAATAATAAAAGCAAAGTGGAATCAAAGAAGAAGCTAGAGGGATAGAAGAAAAGAAGGCTAAAAGCTCTAAAGAACTGGAGTACAGTTGTAGCCCCAGTTCAGTCTGATTCACCTACAGTTTTGAGTATAGCCACGGACAGGTGCTGGGGGAGCACAGGCATATGAGAGTGAATGGGGGCGTGGACTGTCTTCCATGTGGGGAGATGGGCACATACATGGAGAACTCTGACATAGGGCAGACTGTGATCTGTGATAAAAGAAGAGCCTCATCCATCTTCCCCAGACTTAGCCTAGAGCAGGAGGAAGGTGATATGGTGAACTGTTAACTCCGGCAGAGGGATTGGAGGGACCTGGAGTCTGAGCAGTTCCTAGCATGACATCCTTTGGGACTTCAGGATCAGTTATAAAACAGAAAGTTGAGATCTAGGCTCCAAGTTTAACCAAGATAAGTTTGAGCTAATGCAGGAAGGAAAATGGTAGGAACTGCAGAAAGCACCAAGGAACACAGCAGAAAGTAGGAAGGGGAGGCCTGGAGGAATTCCCTAAGCTGATTTGCATAAAGCTGTAGGGGTTTGTGTGTGTGTGTGTATGTGTGTGATTTTTGCAGAAAGATATACCCCAAGGGCTTATCAGTACAGTTTAGGAGGCAGAAATGAGTGAACAAACCATATACAGTGGTATTAGGGGTAAAGACATAGGGAGTACTACATTCACAAAGAGAGAGACTGCTGATTGAACCTTCCAGAAGCTTTAAGGAGTGGTTAATGTAAAATATCAGTGAAAGGATAAACACTGAAAAGCACTTCAGGTTTAAAAAAACACAAACCAATACTGGCTATTTAAGGCCTACTCTGTATTGTATAGCTTATTTCATTCTAGCTACAATATAGGAACAACATTCAGAAAAGAGTTCTTAGAAGGACATTGAAGATGACAGGGTGAAATTCGTTAGAGTGGGTATATCTAAGGGTAGAAACAAGAGTTTAAGAAACAATGCTCTTTTGGTACAGTTTTTAGTATTTTCAGCTCTCTTGGTCTGCTTGGGTTGCCATAACAGAATACTGTAGAGTGGGTGTTTAAACAATAGAAATTCATTGTTTTTCACAGTTTGGAGCCTAGAAGGCCATCAAAGAGCCATCATGGTCAGCTTCTGGTGAGAGCTCTCTGCCTGGCTTGCAGATGTCTGTCTTCTCACTGTGGCTTCCCTTGGCAGTAGAGAGAAAAAGCAACTGGTACCTCTTCTAAGAGCATTTATCCCATCTGATCAGGGTCCTGCCCTCAGATCTATTACCTCCCAAAGGCCCTATCTCAAAATACCATCATATTGGAGGTTAGTGCTTCAACATATAGATTTTGGAGGGATGCAGACTTGCAGTTTAAAATACCAACTATTGAGGGTTTGGTACAATTAAATGAACAGACAAACCGAGATGATCTTGGTTTAAATCCCAACACTATTGTGGTTAATTTTCTCTGAGACTCTGGTTCCTCATGTTAAAGATGTGGTTAGTAATTACCATGCAGAGTGTTCCTAGGAAGATTGAATGAAGAGAGGCTTTAGTGCTATGTACAAACAAGACATATAAGAGCATAAGATTCCCATTCACCAATAATTTGGAAAAAAATCTCTAACTGATAAAAAGAAGTTATTTTCTCTTATTGAATACTGGTTGTATATATTTGACATGTTAATATCTGTTTAGATGTATTGACTGTTTACTGAGTTGCCCAGGCCAGACATAGAGCTTATATTTTTATTTAGAAAAATCAATAGTGTCACAAAAATAAATAGTGGAATTTAAGAACAGGCTCTGGAGTAAAAGAACCGGTTTCAAATCCCAGCCTGCCACATACTTATTGTGTGACCTTGACCAAGTTAGTTCACCTCTCTAAGCTTGTTTCTTTCAATTATAAAATGGGGGAAAAAATAGTGCCCTCTTCATAGGTTTATTGTTGGGCATTGGAGATACATTTAAGGCAGGACAATAAGAAAATGTGAAGACTCAGAAAGTGTATATTGTATTGCCTCATTTAATCAGTTAGGGACATGGACATCTATACCAGGGTTTCTCAACATATTGAGAATATCTCAATATCTCAGCATTACTGATATTTTAGACCAATAAACTTTTGTTGTAGAGGGTGCCTTCCTGTACATTGTAGGATGTTTAGCAGCAAGCATGCCCGGCCTCTAACCACTGGATATCAGTAGCACCCACCCCAAATCTGGGTAACCAAAACCATCTCCAGATATTGCCAAATGACTATTCGGGTGGAATAGTTAAAATCACCCAATTGAGAATCACTGGTTTACACAATTTATACTCAATTTAAAATATTTTCAAAAAAAAAAAGAAAAAAATATTTTGGAAAGAGAAGGGAATTTCTTATGTATTCAGTTTAAATTTGTTTGTGAAATGATTGTTATTTAAAGAAAATTTTCTTTTGGGAATGAGTAAATGTTCTGTATGTGACGGTGGTTTTCTTGAGAGTGTACAACTGTCAAAATTCATCTAATTGTTAACTTGAAGTAGATACAGTTTTATCTGTAACTATTTCTGTAAAGTTGCTTTTAAAAAATGGCCTATACTGTTATTAGTTGAAAGATTTGTTTACAATCTTTTTTATATTCTTGGCATTGCATACCTATTTTAAATGCACAGTTTAAGATGTAATTTTGTGAGCCAAAAATACTGTCTATATATTTGCTTTCCATAATGGTGTAGTACTTCACGGGCATATTTCCATAGAGAGAAAAAGATTCTGCAGCAGTTCTGTGCCACTAAGTTTTAGAATCTATCATCATGCCCTAAAATAACTTCCAGTGGTCGATTCAAGATAAAGAAAAGAACAAACATGAAGAATGAAAGGGAAAATCAGTATCGGAAGAAGAGAAGTTGACAAATAAGGGGCTAAGGAGTCTGAAACCCAACGGAATATCATTATACGAGTTCACATGTACATTTGTACTAATGGTGTGCATCCGGTTTCAATGAAAAGTACACATTTCAGGTTTGCTAATCTTTCACATCTAAGATCAAAGTCCACTTATCAGGAGACTTCTGTATTTAATCGTGCCATTTTCAGTTTTGTTTAGACTCTCATTCTTCTTTGGTCCTGAAAATAGCTTACTTCACATCTGTTGCAAGCAAATTTAATTTAATTTGGCAAATCTTTATAGAAAGACTATACTACTTTGGCCATGTGAGTGTGTGCAATAGAAGACTCTTGACCTCAAGATCTTTCAGTATCATGGGGGGGGGGGAGCGGGGGAATGGAAACAGATTTGAATAGTTGTGTAAGACAAGACAGAGCATGAAAAATGCTGTCTACACAGGAGCAGGAACAACCGCATCCTTCTGGTAGGCCCTGAGCAAGGATTTATATCATAGAACATGTAACAGTGAAACAGACTTTAAGTAGTCATTTGGGGGAGATTCACAATTTTGGCTCTTATGGAAGCTTTTAGAAATACAGATTCACAGGCACTATCCCAAACTTACAGAGTTTCTAGAGATAGGGATTAGGAATCTGGCTTTTTCAAAAGCTCTCCCAGTGATTCTGGTGATCAACTAGGCTTTGTGAACTTCTGATCCTACAAATCCCCTACTCAATGTCAGAATTCTGTGAATAGTACTCGTTCCTTCAGGATTTTTGTTTAGACCCTTTGGAGTACCATAAGCTCACTACCTACAAGGCAGCTAGCCCTTCATGGAAAGTGTGTAGGGTATAGGATTTTGATCATTAGAAATGGAGGATAAGGATATTTGAGGCAAAATGATCATCAGAAATAAACAGAAAATGGAGATAAATTTGGAGAGACTTGGGGTTTCATTATAGAGTGACTTGAGTGTTGTGCTAAAGAATTTCACTTAATCCTCTGTGAGATGGATACTGATCCTGCCAAAGCAGTGTGGATTAGACATCAAGGAGAATGGAAGTAGGGAGAACAGCTGTAGGTTTAATTCAGGGATTCAAATGAGATGTAATAAGGACTTGGAACAGAAGCAAAGCTTAGTTCAGTAAATATGAGCTGTATTGCAAGGATTAGGCCTGGAAGTCTGACTGATTGAGGCAAGGAGGAATGAAAGCTGATTCTGGGGTTTTGAGATTTTGGAGTGCTAAGTTAATGTAAGTTAACTAGAATGGGAACATTAAGATCAAGAGAAGATTGTGACACAGATGGCAAATCGGGTGTTTTTGATATTTGAAATGCATTTGTTTTTATCACCTCCCATCTTACTCTGTTACCTGTCCCAGGTCAGAGCTTAGTTATGACTCCCTTTGTACACTTTCAGGGTAGCACACACAAAGTAAGCGCTGAAAATGTTTGATGAATTTGTATATCCACTGTGAATATCTTCTCTCTTAACCTCTCTGCTCTAGACCAGGACCTTGTAATATTTCTCTTGAATAATTACAGGCTTGAGGACCACCCCTGCTCTTACCCCAGCTCCCATTCTTTGGGTGAGTTAGAACAAGGAGCCTTGTCTGAGTTTATGACTTAGAGAAAGGTACAATTATATGTGTGGAGGCAACCCTTTGTTTAGGACTTGGGAAGCAGAGCACACATTTGTGGGAAGGTCAAGGCTTCCCTTCATAGAATGAAACCTCCTGTTTTAGGTCGGCAGGCATGGAGAGCCTAGTGCAGAGGTGGGCTTTTAGGCTTACTCCTCCCCTCAACTGGCACAGAACACCCTGGAAAAGTCCCCTGGTTGATCTGCTGGATCCCACCCTGCCATTTCTGTTTCATTCAGTGATTTTTTCCTAAAATGTAAGACTGTTGTGCCCTGCTTTCTGTATTTCTCCAGTGCATTCAGGACACAGTTCAAGGTTCTTAACCCAGCCCTGCAGAACCACCCTGGATGCAGTCCTTTCCTGACTCTGCTAGTTTCCCTTCCTGTTTGTTCATTTATTTCCCCCAGCACCACAGTGTAGCCACCTGGCTCATGCTTGTTGAATAGACTGATGACATAAGAAACAAGTGAAAAGTGTGGATTTTACCATCCCCCCCCAAATCAAAACAGTTTTTCCCCAAACTAAGCAACAAAAAAAGGCAGACACCACCCTCCTACCCAAAAAAGTTTTGCTGCTTCCTAAACATGATGTGTTCTGTCAGTTGTCAAAACTTTTTCTTAATCCCTTCCGCTATACTTTTCTGTAGTCTTGAAGTGGCTGTTTATTTGGAGATTGAAGCTCTGTGAGAAGATAATTGCTTTGAATGAAATCTGAGGCTGCCATTCCAAGGCTGATTTGCTCTGGTGGGTCTGTGTATTGGATCTTTGTGAAATGCTTTTAAAAAATTGCACACAGATTCAGGTGACATTAGTTCAGTTCAGTTCAGTTCAGTCACTCAGTCGTGTCCGACTCTTTGCCACCCCATGAATTGCAGCACGCCAGGCCTCCCGGTCTATCACCAACTCCCGGAGTTCACTAAGACTCACGTCCATCGAATTGGTGATGCCATCCAGCCATTTCATCCTCTGTCATCCCCTTCTCCTCCTGCCTCCAATCCCTCCCAGCATCAGAGTCTTTTCCAACGAGTCAACTCTTTGTATGAGGTGGCCAAAGCATTGGAGTTTCAGCTTTAGCATCATTCCTTCCAAAGAACACCCAGGACTGATCTCCTTCAGAATGGACTGGTTGGATCTCCTTGCAGTCCAAGGGACTCTCAAGAGTCTTCTCCAACACCACAGTTCAAAAGCATCAATTCTTTGGCACTCAGCCTTCTTCACCGTTCAACTCTCACACCCATACATGACTACTGGAAAAACTATAGCCTTGACTAGACAGACCTTTGTTGGCAAAGTAATGTCTCTGCTTTTGAATATGCTATCTAGGTTGGTCATAACTTTTCTTCCAAGGAGTAAGCGTCTTTTAATTTCATGGCTGCAATCACCATCTGCAGTGATTTTGTGACATACTTGACCTCTAAAAAACATGCCAACTTTGGAGATAGAGGACTGCGTCCATCTGCCCAACACATCTCTGACTGATGGCTTCATTTGTTCCAAATGCTTAGACCAGCTTAATGATGAACTTTTGAAATGCTTTCATAATCTTGTCAAAAGTTCTTGCCCAGAACCTCCAACCCAGTTGCTATTTATCTTTCCATGTATGTTTCTCCTCTTTCCACAAAGAATGTGAAAAAGTTGTGAGAATGTATTCAGTTTAAAAAGAAACAGTTAATTGTAAAACATCATTTAAGTGTCAATAAAAAATTGTAAGTAGGTAAAACATGGCAGGTAGGAGATGGGAGGTGTGCCTCAGATGTGCAGGCCCAAGTGTTGGTATAGTTGGTTTAATTTTCCTGGGACATCACCAAACTGGAAATTCTTTCTGTTGCAGAGTTCTCATTGGTCTGTAAAGACAGTAATTTGTATATCAGTAATTGTCCATTTTGCTTCATAGAAGCCAAGCTGTTAACAATGAGAAAACATGCTGCTTAGGCCACAGGCGTGAACTCTGTAAATGTTTATTTTTTTATTTAAAAAGTTTTTTTTTTAATTTTCAGCCTTAATAGTTTACACTATTTATTTTTCAGCTGGTCTCTATTGTTTCCAACAGTTATATTAGGCTTTTTTTGTTGTTGTTGTTGCTGTGGCTCTTCTAGTCAGTTTTTGAAATAGGTACCGATTTTAATGTTTATTTATTTAGAACTATTAACTATTACTCAAGAATTAGACTCTCATAGGAATAACTATTTAGAATTAAGTTTACATGGAACTTGACTTCCAGTTTTGGCTTGGAGTATGTAGTGTAGTGTCTCAGTCACCGTATATTTCAAAAACTTAAAGACCAGTATGTTCTGCAAATGCAAGGTAAGATGATTATAATGAGGGTATCAATTCATATACTAATTGATTCAAACTGTTATTGTATTTATAAATGTACTTTCCATTTCCTATAAGCTGTTTCCCTTTTGAGTGTGCCTCATCCAATTTTCTATAAAAATAGGTTGCATATGACAGGTCATTTATTTTGTTGATATTAAAAAATTCCTCCCCCTTCCCTTCTTTAAATATCTGTTGAGCAGCTGTTGCGGGGCTCAGAGAGACATACTGGCCCATGGAAGAGTTGTTGTATCTTAAACAGCCCCTTCCAGAGCACCTGTGATGTCCAGGATAGCATACTTACTGTGTCCAGGATAGTATACTTAATGTGTACTCAGTAAATGTTTATTAATTTGAACTTGCCATTATCAATAATTTTATCATTTATTTTATTTTATCATTCATTTCAGTGGTAAAGGGTAAGTAGTGCCTACTAGTAGGATACTCTTACTTTCCAAATTCTAAGTCTACCCCTGACCTCAAAAGAAATATACAACCTTCAAAGCTTATTTGAACCTATTCATTTGTTCATTCATGCAAAAATCATGTATGGAGAAAATGTAAAGTAGAGAAGAGGGGGAAAAGTCAGGATACTCTTCTGCTCTTTCCTGCTATGCTTAAAATTAGTCATATAAGTATTTACTGAATTTGCCTCAAAGATTAAATGAGAAAAAGATAGTAAGACTGTTTAGCACAGTGCCTGACACATTGTATATGCTCAGTATATACTAGTTTATTTATTATAATACCTTGGACTAAAACTAGAGGATCGCACTCCTTTATTCTGCATAATTTGCCATCCTATCTTCATCTTTTCTTTTTCTTTTTTTCACTTCAAGAATGGTCTTTGTGTGCCTTTTTTTCCTGAATCTGTAGAATGGATTCTATGCTTAGTTACCCAATGAAGTTCAGGCAAGAACTTAAGCTAGCATTTTCCTCAAATTTCTTCTATGATTTAAGACAGCTTGGGGAAGAGATAGGTGAGCTTCTACATCAACGGATGATGATTTTTATCTTTATCAAGTGACCCACAATTTGGTTACTGGTGCAATGAGAAATTAAGAAAATAGCACACTTTTATGACTGTCTTTTCACAGTCACTCAAATCAGAACTGGAATGCCACAAAACAACTCCCTGTTAGCCCAGAGAAAAAAAAAAGAAAGAAAGTAAAGGGGAAATTCAGATTAGTCACAAAGAAGTTCCCCCGCCTGCCTGCAAAAGCTGAAGCATTAAAACTGAGAGAGTCCTCTCTGCTCTTTCAATCGCCTCTTATCTCTGGTCCTGGGACCTCTGTGTATCTTCTAATTGATACATCTTGTGTTGGCTTCATCTCCTTCTTTGTGGGGAAGAAGTCAGTTCTCCCTCAGGTTTCCCCCTGTCACAGTTTTCATCGTCCCTGCATCCAGATTGTGAAGATGGAAGGGGTCCAGCCCCTGGACAAGAATGTGGGACATGCACCAGGCCGGAGTTTCTTGAGGAACAAGCTATTGCTGGTGGCCTCCATAATTCAGGGGCTGGGGCTTCTCCTGTGTCTCATCTACATCTGTCTGCACTTCTATGCTCAGGTAAGATGCACCAACCAACGTGTCCTTTCCTCCAGCTCAGGCTGATGGCAGCTCCAAATGGTCACTTGGAAATAGTCTGACACCAAAATTGTTTTCCCTTTTCTGCTCAGTGATTGTAAAAATGTGGTCAAGCACCCTCGTGTCTCTCTTTTCCTTCCTTTTTTTCAGCAGTGGCCGTGGTGAGGCACAGTGGAGATAGGGCAGGGGCACTGCTTCTGGATTAATCTTTTTCTTTACAACACAAAAATCCTGGTATTCTTTTGTGAACTCTCACTTTGAATCTTTGAGTCCCTGATATACCTACTTGGTTTATCTGTTCTGCTAGTAAGCAACTGATCAGGGAATTAATGTAAAAAGGAAATAATAAATTTTTTATTTCCTTTTTACATTATTGTACTTTCTCATTGTATTCATAAACCCCATAGACTCAAGGAGATATGCTTTCTGAAGAATGCTGAAGGTATTAAGTTCTTTTAAATAGCTAACCTATATATATTTAAGAGCAGAGATGTATGTGTTCATGTCTGTATGTGCACATGGCTGAACGTTTATCCCAACAACTTGATCAGATATTGTTTTTCGAGTCTTTCTCTGCCAATCACAGCTTGCTGACATCACTTTGTCCAATACATTATGTAGAGGAAGATCATCATTTTAGTATCCCCCCCATGAAGAAATTCTTTCCATTTTTCCATCTCTTTATTCTGGTCCTGTTTACATTATTATTTTTTTTCATAGTTGTTCATATATAAAAACATTATTAGCTCTTTAAGGATGTTCTTGACTGCAGGAGATTCCACTGAAAAAGAAAATAAATGTGTAGTGGCCCCGTGTTCCCATGTTGGGGCTAGTCTGGTAATTCTTGTTTGCTTGGTGGTTGCTCTTGGTTAGAAAAATCACTGGTAAAGGTCAGACAATGAGAACTTTCTTTTCTGATGGCTAGGTCAGAGACTCGGTACCTCAAATTAGATCAGGATGAGATGAGCAGAGTCCTAGAGGATGCCTGGGCATGTCTCTGTCTACAGGAAACGGGTTTTTGGTGCCTGCAGTCTAATGGGGGTGCGGTTGTGATCACTGTCCCGCAGAGGGTGCTCGTGTCTCCAAATTCCCAAAGGGTACTATTGTCATGCTCAAGTCTGCAGACCAGTGAGCACCCCAGGACATCCATACTGTCTTTATCATGCCACACACTTCCTTCTCTGCGCAGAACCCTTTGGGTGAAATTAGAGTAGGTGATTTTGGGGAGAGGGTGCCGAGGGAGGAGCAAAGTGTCCATGGCAGGATGCCCAAGACAAAGACCGGAATTAGGCTCTTCCGAGAAGAAAACAAAGAAAGTAACCCAAAATAGAACAGCTGAGTTTATTCACCAGGTCCGGGAGCCCTGAGACTGCTTTTTGAAACGACTGCTTTTTGAAACAACCGCAGTGTTACATATTTCCTTGCACTGTGGGATGATTAAAAAAAAAAAAAAAAAACAGAACAGATGGCCCCAGTCAAGCCTCAACAGTTAATTGCACTAGGGCTCAGAGGATGGGAGAGAGCAAAACATGAGACAGATACAGACTTGTAGCAAGCTGGTGGCAGGGGGCCACCCTGGAATATCATACCCAGGGGAGGCAGAGGAGAGGGGTTCTTCCTAGCAAGTCACCCAGCAGTTCTGTGCTAGAACGTGGAAGGGCAGCTGAATGCTTGCTTCCAGGATACTATAATTCACGGTGAGCTGATCTTTGGGAGAGAATTAGCTTTCTCTGGTCCTGACACAGAAATGGAAGCAAAGATGGAAGAGGTACGTTAGAGCTATTTGCTCAAAAAATGTGTTCTTATATACTCTAGATACAAAATTTTCTGTGGCTCAGATATTTGAAATTGTTCACTTGACATGAATTATTTTCTTATTTCTCACTAGACTGTTTCAGCTAACACAATTTCTTACACGATTAGTGGGACCCAAGGCAGCACAATGTGTCCTTAACTGTAATCTCATACACTTTGTTAAGGGGAAGGATAGCTTAGAGGGGCTGTGGGTGTTTTTCCCAGAACTTGAGCAGTCATGGTGGCAGCAGTATGTAGAGGAGAGAGACTGAGAGAAAAGGGTATAAAGTAACTGCTGAAGAAGGAACACAGACTAGGAGCTTTTCTAAATTCGTGGGTAAGATTGTTTGGGATTTTGGTTGAAGGATAGGTAGGTGGGGATGCCCATCAAAGCTCTACTTTTATAAGACATTGTATTACAGTGATCTACAGAGCTGAAATACTCATATTTACCTAGTTAAATGGGATCTCTTTTATTGGAGGAGAAAGATATTTGGGGAATAATCATGATTTTTCCTTATTTCTTAGATTTAATTTTTAACTTAATAAAAATTTTCCTGTGTGGATGACTCTGTGAAAAAAAAAAGATATGTAACTGTTAAACTCCATTTGGCAGTCAGCCTTCCTTTCAATCAAGTTTATTTAGTAATTTTTGTTTTCTTACCACTTGGTTAAGTTTTACAATGTGAAAAGCAGAAGTTTTTGTTTTTGAGATGGCAGATAGAAAGATCTTACCCACTCCTTATGTAATTCACTTCCCTCTTTGAACGCTGATTTTCTCATCTGAAACATGAGGCAGTTGGATCAAATGGTCGAAATATCTCTTCCAGGTCAGTATCCTGTGAATATGTAGTTTATACTCATAAAATGTGTATGAGGATCTGAGAAATACAAATCTAAGTGAGCAGATTTTTGTGCCTAAGCACAAAAATGGATACCTGGTATGGATATCCTGGTTCTTAAGAAGGGACTAGGGGAAATCAGATTTGTACATATACATGTAATCTGTATTTATTCATATACTACGCACATTTCTAAATAACTTATTCTGGATTAGCAAATACCTTACTTAGAAAGGGGAAAGAAATAGACACTGTAGAATAATATCCATGATGCAGCTTACAAAATTGAGTCACAAAAACCAATACAATTATTGGGGCTGCCACTTAAAAGTATCAGGCTTCCAGGCTTCCCTGTAACTTCAGCTGTGAATGATGGCAGAAAAAAGCTGATGTATAAGGTGAGAAGCTTTTGTAAATTATACCCATGTATGTCAGAGCTAGTGAAGCTGGGCTCTTCCAAGATCTGTTTCAGAGCACTTGAAAGATGTGCTTTTAGTGATTATCAGCAAATCTCACCCACAGTTAAAGGTTTATATTCTTACCGCATTTATTCCTGGAGAAGACTGAAGAGGAGGTCATTGAGCTGACCAGTTCTGTATCAACAATGGCCAGAGTTAGAATTCAGTTTCTTGGTGAAGTTTCAGACTATAATTTGGACTTTACATCCTTTAGGAAGAATAAGAGGCATTTTTGCTTAAAAATTTTTGTCTCAGATTTTAGGTCAAATTAGATGTGTCCCCATGTGATTTTAACAAGTTTTTAAAGACATTTTTAATGATAGACATGGAAATAAATAATTTTCAGTGCAATTGAATTTGCATTTTATAAGCAATTTTAAGGGCTTCCCTGATCGCTCAGTTGGTAAAGAATCTGCTTGCAATGCAGGAGACCCTGGTTCAATTCCTGGGTTGGGAAGATCCCCTGGAGAAGAGATAGGCTACCCACTCCAGTAGTCTTGGGCCTCAGAAGCCTGGCATGATGTAGTTCACAGGGTGCAAAGAGTCAAGACACGACTGAGTGACTGAACTCAACTGAAGCAATTTTATGGGCTTCCCTGATAGTTGAGATGGTAAAGAATCTGCCTAAATACAATACAGGAGGTCCAGGTTCGATTCCTGGGTTGGGAAAATCCTCCTGGAGGAGGGAATGGCAATTTTATGGGAATTAAAAAGAAACACCTGAAGTATTGAACTGATTTGTCATTAAGTATTTTGAGGCTCTTAAAGGAGATACTACTGAAAATGCATAGACTTTATTAGGTTGAACAGACATTAGACACAGTCCACTTGCAGATAGGAAAACAGAAACTCAGGGAGGATAGAAGCAGGAGAAGGAGGTGATGCTTCAGCTGATATTAGGAGTAGAGGGACTTCCCTGGTGGTCCGGTGGTTAAGACTTTGCATCCCAATGTAGGGGGTGCAGGTTTGATCCCTGGTTGGGGAGCTAGGATCCCACATACCTTGGGGCCAAAAAACCAAAACATAAAGCAAAAGCAATTTTGTAATAAATTCAATAGAGACAAAAAATGATCCACATCAAAAAGTCTTAAAAAATAGTAGAAATTCTTTAAATAGACAAGAGGAATGATGGTGGCTAGGTAGGAGCAGAAGGCTTTCTAGGTAAAAAGGCAAGTTGTTCAGAACGGTTGGAGGTGAGTGTTCATTGGAGAAAGTGGATGAAGATGAAGTTGAAAATCTAGGTGGAGACAGGACACAAAGGGTCTTGTGACGTGTGCTAAGGGAACAAACTTCATTCCATTCTGAACAAAAGAAAATACAGGAAAAATTACCCAAGTTGTTGCTTCTCCAGATTTCACTTCTCTTACATGGTCTGCTGCTGCTGCTGCTGCTAAGTCACTTCAGTCGTGTCCGACTTTGTGCAACCTCATAGACGGCAGCCACCTGGCTACCCCGTCCCTAGGATTCTCCAGGCAAGAACACTGGAGTGTGTTGCCATTTCCTTCTCCAATGCATGAAAATGAAAAGTGAAAGTGAAGTCGCTCAGTCGTGTCCAATTTTTGCGATCCCATGAACTGCAGCCCACCAGGTTCCTCCATCCATGGGATTTTCCAGGCAAGAGTACTGGAGTGTGGTGCCATTGCCTTACATGGTCTGCTGCTGCTGCTAAGTCACTTCAGTCGTGTCCGACTCTGTGACCCTATAGACAGCAGCCCACCAGGCTACCCCGTCCCTCGGATTCTCCAGGCAAGAACACTGGAGTGGGTTGCCATTTCCTTCTCCAATGCATGAAAGTGAAAAGCAAAATTGAAGTCGCTCAGTCGTGTCCAACTCCCAGTAACCCCATGGACTGCAGCCCACCAGGCTCCTCAGTCCATGGGATTTTCCAGGCAAGAGTACTGGAGTGGGGTGCTATGGTCTACATGCTGGCAAATACAGAAAATGTGTCTCATCTCACGTAGCGCTAGGGGGCACCACAGTAAAACTAACAGTTCTCTAACTTTTAAAGAGAACCCACTCTTTTTTTTTTTTTTCCTGAGGAGTTAAGATTAGAACACTTTTTTCAAAAAGCCAAGTGCTCATCCATGTGAAAGAGGATGAACAATATCAGGAGCACCTAATATTGTTCACTGTTTATGCAGTGATGATATTTTCTACAAGAAAAAATTTAGATATAGGTTCTGACCCAACTATTCAAAATAGGACAGAGGTTGTTGGGACAGGAATCATGCTGGAAAATGTCAAGTATATACACATGAATAGAAACAAATGCACACATTCAGAGGAGAGATGTAAAGTGAGCAGAGAGGCTTTTGGTATAGACCTTGGAATATAACCTCCCTATTCCTCTGACTTCAGCTCCTAGTTGCTAGACCTAGCCTTGCCTAATGGCTGACCACCTTGCCCTTCCAATTCTGTTTCTTTTAATAGAAATTATTTCTGTATCCCTCACTCTCAGAGAACCCGCAGGTTCCCACCCACTTCAGGAATTTTGCATTCATGGCTAAAGAATGTTAATCTTCTGGGACCATTTAGGTTGAGGGAGTCATGCACAGTGTTCAGTTCAGTTCAGTCACTCAGCGTGTCTGACTCTTTGTGACCCCATGGACTGCAGCACGCCAGGCTTCTCTGTCCATCACCAACTCCCGGAGTTTACTCAGACTCATGTCCATTGAGTCGATGATGCCATCCAACCATCTTATCCTCTGTCATCCCCTTCTCCTCCTGCCTTCAGTCTTTCCCAGCACCAGGGTCTTTTCAAATAAGTCAGTTATTCGCATCAGGTGGCCAAACTATTGGGAGCTTCAGCTTTAGCATCAGTCCTTCCAATGAATATTCAGGACTGATTTCCTTTAGGATGAACTGGTTTGATCTCCTTGTAGTCCAAGGGACTCTCAAGAGTCTTTTCGAACACCACACTCCAAAGCATCAATTCTTTGGCACTCAGCCTGCTTTAAAGTCCAACTCTCACACCCATACATGACTACCGGAAAAACCATAGCTTTGACTAGATGGGCCTTTGTTGGCAAAGTAATGCTCTGCTTTTTAATATGCTGTCTAGGTTGGTCATAACTTTTCTTCCAGGGAGCAAGTGCCTTTTAATTTCTTGGCTACAGTCACCATCTGCAGTGATTTTGGAGCCCCCAAAGTTAAAATCTGTCACTGTTTTCATTGTTTTCCCATCTGTTTGCCATGAAGTAATGGGACCAGGTGCCATGATCTTCATTTTCTGAATGTTGAATTTTAAGCCAACTTTTTTACTCTCCTCTTTCACCTTTATCAAGAGGCTGTTTAGTTCTTATTTGCTTTCTGCCATAAGGGTGGTGTCATCTGCATATCTGAGGTTATTGATATTTCTCCCAACAATCTTGATTCCAGCTTGTGCTTCATCCAGTCCAGCATTTCTCATGATATACTCTGCATAGAAGTTAAATAAGCAGGGTGACAATATACAACCTTGATGTACTCCTTTCCCAATTTGGAACCAGTCTGTTGTTTCACATCCAGTTCTTTTTTTTTTTTAATTAATTTTTATTTTTTTTAGTTTGTTTTGCTTTACAATACTGTATTCATTTTGCTACACATCGACATGGATCAGCCACGAGTGTACATGAACTCCCAATCCTGACCCCCACCTCCCTCCCCACACCCTCTCTCTGGATTATCCCCGTGCATCAGTCCCAAGCATCCTGCATCCTGCATCAAACCTGGACTGGCGATTCGTTTCACTTATGATATCACACATGTTACATTGCCACTCTGCCAACCCATCCCACCCTCTCCCTCTCCTACAGAGTCCAAAAGGCCGTTCTATACATCTGTGTCTCTTTTGCTGTCTTGCGTACAGGTTTATCATTACCATCATTCTAAATTCCATATATACCACATCCAGTTCTAACTGTTGTTTCTTGACCTGCATACAGATTTCTCAAGAGGCAGGTACAGTGTTGTTATTCCTATTTAGGAAATGAAAGGATAGCAGCTGAATAGCAAAGTAGAAAGGTTATTTCTCATAGTCACAGATAAAATATATGGTAGTGTTGGGATGGAATTAGATTCCCCAATATCTTATGGCTTGTGCATTTTGTTTGTAGCTAAATGAAGGAATTAAAACACTTTTTATACAAAAATGCAACATATCTTCTCAAAATTTTAGGGAAGTCATTGGGGTATAGGAGAGAATAGGTTGGATCAGAAACTAGAAGATTCAGTCCAGTGTTTTAGCTTTGTGACTCTGGGTAAATTCCCTGAAATTCCCCGAGTATCAATTTAATCATCTCCAAAACTGGAATTTGATTATTGTGAGGAACAAATCTGTTAACAGAGCTTTGTAAATGTTAAAATTATTATTATTTATAAACATGCTTCGATAAGCATACCACCCACTAAAATGTTTACCTTGTAGCACACATGCAATGCCATAACTCAAATCTCAGAAAGCATATCACAGGTAAGGTCAACCTTAACTTCATGAATTTGGTTTTCCTACTGTAATTTTTAAGATTAAGAAAAACCCCTTGAAATAATTTTAGCTTATTTGAATTTAGATGTCTAATTAAGATGCCATGGCTATATTAGCAAAGGAAAAATGAAGGGGAGAATTTATGAGCATATAAAATATTATCAGGTTAGTGTCTGAAAGTGGTTCAGAAATCTAAAATGACCACTTAGAACACACAGCCCAGATGGGTTCCATCTCCCCTTACATTAATGTAGTCATCCAATTCTCTAATAACTTGGTTGCCAAATAAGGCAGAAACTTATACTTAGAAGAGTGGTCTGGTTCACAATACTAGAAGTGTTGGAGCTAAGAGGGGCATAATTATATATATTTTTTCTTCTCAGCAAACCTTTCATTCTGAAATGCAAGTTTGATGTGTTTGTTATTAATTTGTATAAATTTTCTCGCTTTGGTAACATTGAAAATGCTATTTAAGAACACACTGACAGAAAGAGCAGCAAGTAGACCCAAACTTTAGTTCTTCCATTGAATAAGGGCTACGGATAGAAAGCTTCACTCCCAGGATGTTATATAGGTGAGGATCTGGGGGGATGAGTGTAAATGATATACCCTCTGGCTGAGCTGTCCTGTAGGTCACATAGCACGAGCCTACAGAACCTAAGATCAAAATGAAAATGACAATTAACATTGCAAAAAATTATAAGCCTCCAAATAGTCACCAAGGGAAATTATAAAATCTTTACTGGGTTATAAAAGAAGTTGTAAAAGACATGTTTTACTGTAATCATGTTTTCAGTAATGTGAAATATGTTTTGAGTTAGCAGTGTGTTGGTTAGTTAATGTTTTTAATTTCCAAGGCCTGTAAAAATCTTAATCTTGCCCTGAATGTGGTATGATGAAGACTAGAAACTCAGCTCTTTTTAGGGAGGGGTTGACAGGCATCACTCCTGGTGCTACTTGCAATACCATCTCTGGTTTTGCGATCTTATCCCTATGTTGTCCTTACTTCTTCACTATGATCTTGGATGGTGATAGATATTTGTAGGCACTTTTACAATGAGGAAATCTGAGGCATAGAGACTTGTTTAGGTCAATATAGGAAGGTCTGGTTATAAGTCAGAACTAGGTTTAAATTCTAGTCCTGTCTCTTTCCATTACACCCAGCCAAGACTCTGTGGCTCTAAGCTGTAAGCATTTTACCTGGAGGTTTTAAAATTTTTTCCTTCCTGACATTAATTGCTTATGTAAAAAAACTGGGGGAAGATTTATAACCTGGAATAAAAGGAAGAAAGATTCTTTTAAAAAAAGAATCTGAATCTCCTGCCACAAATTCAAATAACACAATCAATGAAGGTTTAAGAAATGTGTAATACCTTATAGGTTATTTTGATAAATCATTGCCGTGTATGATTCGTTCATAGAAGAGAAAGGGGACTTGGATTGGCGCATTGGCTCAGTTATTTATTCACTCCCAGCTGTACTTTTTTTTTTAAACAATAAGGAGATTAGACTCTATAATCTCCATGGGGCTTTCTAGTTCTGTCAGACTGATTCGAAGAATTATTTCAATGTTGTAAGTGTGATTTCACACTATATGCAAATATCTTTTCAACCAGGGTGGCACTGCAAATTTGGTAGCTTAAAAGAAGTGTAACCTTTCACGGTTTTGGAGGATAGGTATTCAAAGTCAGCGTGTCAGCAGCACCCTGCTCCATCTGAAGGCCATAGGGAAGAATCCTCCAGGATCCTTCTGCGCCTCTTTCTAGCTTCTGAGGGCTACCAGCAATCCTTAGCGTTCCCTGGCTTGATAGTACTGGATAACCTAGTTGAATGCAGCTCTTCAGTCAGAATTTCACAGAGGGCTAGCTTCAATAGCTAGTTTCTCGATCAGGGTGATAAAGTGAGCATGCTTTAATTTTTGCATCAGGTGCTTCATTTCCCTTCCATTATTTAACAGGAAGGCTTTAGTTTAAAATGTCATTATCATTGTTACCACCAGCACCATCATCGTTCCACTGCTGTTCTGTGATGATTTTTACCAGTCACCAGTCTTAGTTCACACCATAATGTAGCTTGAGGATTATTTAGCCTTACTGCAAATGAGGCTAAGAGCCTCATTGCATAGACAACACAAAAGATACTCATGATTCTTCATTGACTATCAGAGGGAGCCACCTGTGGAGAACACCTGTTCTTTTGTTACAGCTGAGGGATTTATTATCGTGTATCACTATGTTGAAAAAATCTCGGTTCAAAGGATCTTCTTATCCACCAATAATTTGGGTTTTCTCTTTTGAATGTTCTGATTTTCCTAATCTCTGGTATTGAAAACGTCCTTAGTCCCCATTCCATTCTGCTTATTCAGCCATCTTAATTGAGAGTTAAAAAATGAGGATGTAAAACTGAGGAAATTCAAAACTGAGAAAGGAAGAGACTTGTTCTGGCTTACGACCAGACCCGAGTGTTCTATTCCCAGCCCAATGCCTGGTCCATTTCTACTAGGTTGCCTTTCCAAGGCAATAGTGCCTACTGTTTTATATGGTCAATGAGATGGGGAATGAGTAACTTTGGATAGAAAGATACTGATCATAATAATTGTGCTATCCCCTTTGTGCTCAAGGATGAATGGGGCAGTTTAAAAAAAGCCTCGAGCCACATATGGTGTTGGCTAGTGTCCCCTGGAGGAGGGCATGGCAACCCACTCCAGTATTCTTGCCTGGAGAATCTCCATGGACAGAGGAGCCTGATGGGGTACAGTTCATGGAGTTGCAAAGAGTTGGACATGACTGAGTGACTATGCATAGCATAGAGCAAGTGTCAGGGCACAGTCTAAGGGACTCAGTAACCATTTATTTATAAATGCCATTATGTTTAAGGCATTGTAAGATTTATGATAATGGAGTGGGTACCTTGTAAGCCAACTTTTCCAGTTGCTTTGCTGCTGCTGCTGCTGAGTCACTTCAGTTGTGTCTGACTCTGTGCAGCCCTATGGACTGCAGCCTGCCAGACTCCTCTGTCCATGGGATTCTCTAGGTGAGATTATTAGAGTGGGTTGCCATGCCTTCTTCCAGGGGATCTTCTCGACCCAGGGATCCAACCTAGATCTCCTGCATTGGAGGCGGATTCTTTACCGCTGAGCCACCAAGGTAAAGACTAGGATATTTTGAAAATTACCTGATTCCCGAGGTGAGGAAGGGAGTTGTTTCTTTTTTTCAATTTAATTTTTAAAAATTGAGGTATAGTTCATGTACAAGATTATGTAAGTTTTTCAGGTATATAATAGTGATTCACAATTTTTAAAGACTGTATTTCATTGTTATTATAAAATGTTGGTTTTATTCCTTGTATTGTACAGCACATGCTTGTAGCTTATTTTACACATGGTAGTTTGTACTTTACAGTTCCCACTTCCCTCTCTTGTCACTGGTAACCACTATTTTGTTCTCTATATTTGTGAGTCTGTTTCTTTTTTTGTTATATTCACTATTCTATGGGAGTTCTTAGAAATGTTTTGGCAGACCCGTCTGTTAACTGTACTTGAGGAATTCGCCAGCAAATGTGGAAAGGGAAACCCAGATAAAAGAAAATCTTCCCCTTGAGGATATAAAGAATTGCAAATCACAAAATTTTGAAGGTGTGTTCATGTCACATGGATGCTTTTGGTTCATTTGGTTGTTTTTCTGAGTACTTGATACTCCTGTTAGGGATCCATTAATTGCTAAGTGTTTGGGACAGTGAAACCATAGTTCCTGTTCTCTGAGATAGAGAGGAGAGGGTCAGTAAGTAGAGGCTAACCATTACTAAATAAATTTGACAGGAAAAGTGGAAGTGGTTAGAGAGGGGGCTATATTAGAATATCACATGGGCTGTGTAGTAGAGAGTATAGTAAGAATTTAAAAAGAGGGATTACAGCAAAAAGTTGCTGGCAGCCATGGTGAAGGGTGGTGATAGAGAAAAAAAAAGTCTAGAATGACAGTTAAAATGGCCTTCTTTGTGTTCTTTCATCTTAATAGACTCTTTATTCAACATGATTTTCAAAGTCACACATCTTCATGTCTAAGAATTATCACTTTGAGGATAAACTTTCCTGATTATGGAAGACTGGCCAAATAATCAGTTTTTGTTCATTTCTATTCCTTTCTCTGAGTTGGATTCTGAACTTTCCTGATCAGAAGTCGGGGCCCGTCTCTTTGAAAGGGAGTTTCCATCGAGTACATACTAAATCCACCAGGAGAAGAGTCTGCCTTCCCAACCCACTGTAATGGGTAAATATGGAAAATTCCATCTTCCCTTCGGAGGCTCATTCAGAAACACCCTCAGAGCCTATAAGACTTTGCTTTCATAATCTCTCAGGTCTTCTCTGATTGACATGAAGCCCATTGTTGGGGGAGGAGACAGTCACATCCCTGTGGAGGTTGCATGCTGAACCACGATTCCCATTGCATACCTGTTTCTGCACTGTCCTCCACTGACTCACATCTCATCCCACTCTGACCTGGAATCTTGACTGATAGCAAGTGAGGAAGGGCAAGGCCCACATAGTGAATGCAGAGCCCACTTCCTGGTTTCACATTTGATGAGTATCATTCCCTCCTGCCACAGATACACCCCCTTCAGGACAAATGCCACATGAGTATAAGGTTGGCAGCCTCATGCCACATCCCAGTGAGTCAGAATAAGAAATTCACACATTCTAGAGATGAGCTCATGAAGCAAGCAGCACCTTTTGGGGAACATGGTACAGGCTGCTGGATAAATGCCGTATATCAGACATTTTCCATCTTTGTTCTCAGATAGTTCAGTGTTTCAGGTACTGAGAGAGGTCAGGAAAGGACATTATTCTGACTCTTCTTGGCATCACCTACTTGCTGCCTACTTTATTTGTCCTGCTGCCCCTTGCCAGGACAGTTTCATCTAATTAGAGTCCAGCTTATGGCTTTGCCAACCTGAACTATACAAACAACCTTGGAGAGTTGACTGAAGAGCTCTTTTCTGGAGAATGTTTAGATATTTTGAGAAATATCTGAGTATTTTGACAACTATCGAAAACCTAATCTTTTAATCTTGTTTAGTATTGAAAATTAAAAATAAATTAATCTTGAACCCTCAGAAAAAGCTCAGAGGGTAAAGCGTCTGCCTACAATGCGGGAGACCTGGGTTCGATCCCTGGGTCAGGAAGATCTCCTGGAGAAGGAAATGGCAACCCACTCCAGTACTCTTGCCTGGAAAATCCCATGGACAAAGAAGCCTGGTAGGCTATAGTCCATGGGGTCACAAAGAGTCAGACATGATGGAGTGACATCACAGGGGTTTTTACTCTTAAGATAGAATAGGATAAAGAGAAAGGATGTTATCATGAACTTGAGATTCAGTCAAATGAAAGTTAATACCTGTTTATTCCTGAGCAAGTTCTTAACAACACTGATTCTCATTTCTTTCTATCTATAAGACATGGGTAATTATTATTTCTACTTAATAGTATTATTTTGAAAGCAAACAAGGTAATGAATTTCAGAAAGAGTAATGCAGGGCATGGCATGTTTTAAGTTCTGAGTAAGTTTTTACTGTTTTTCTTGAATACACCAAAAATGGTCTAATTTCTAGACCTTTGGATTCTCTGGGTCCTCTTTCTCTTTCAAGGCCTAAGCCCACATCTTTCCTCCTTGAGCTGCCAAAGCCTGCGGTGGTTTTTTCTGTTCTCTGGAACCTTGTGGCATAAATTGCCTATTGCTCTTTGCCAGTGGTTTTATGTGGAGGAATTATCTCCCCAATTGACATACAAGTTTGTCAAAACTAAGGACTGGGTATTCTTTCCCTTTGTGTTCTTAGAATTGAATGTAATACCTGCCAAATAGTAGGTACTCAATAATTATCAATGCTGTCTCAAATCACCAATAATATGACAATCATATAATCTATTCAATCAACTATTAAATAATACTGATAGTTGAGCACCAGCTTTAGGACAGGCGTGATTTTTGCCAAGGGAATGGTTGAAGATATATTTTCTGGATTTGGGCCTTCAGGAGTTCACAGTAGAGTGTAGTAATTCTCAAACCTCGAACCTTGGGTGTTTGTAAAAATGAGATTACTGCGTCCATCTAGACCTTTTGAAATGGAATCTTTATGGCAATCTTTACCTGGCAATCTCCGCATTTTTATAGATGTCCCAGGTGACTCTAATGTATATGATAATGGTGGACCAGCTGACCTTTAGCTGCATCATCAGCTGCTCCTAGACAGGGCATACGCGTTACTCAGTCAGCTGGTCAGATAGCCCATGTATCAGCTGCCTCTGAGTACTCTGTGTTCTTGGCTCTATTTATGACAGCCCCGAGCCCAGGAGAGAAGCCTAAACTTTTGGCTATCCCTTTGCATCCCCATGATGAGGTCATCATGAGACCATCACCCTGTGCATGATCACATCTTCCTTCCTCCACCTTGGCACTGAAGTGGACACCAGGAATGGACTAATAGTAAAATCTTCAAAGAAATTTCTTTCCACTTTAAATTTGCATGAGGAGAAGA
This sequence comes from Aepyceros melampus, assembly GCA_006408695.1. NCBI lineage: Eukaryota > Metazoa > Chordata > Mammalia > Artiodactyla > Bovidae > Aepyceros > Aepyceros melampus. The sequence goes on along the minus strand of SJXQ01011091.1, from coordinate 40,480 downwards.
AAAACTGTTGTTGTTGCGTGAAACAATAAAAATTCTTCTGGATACCAGGGGGCTGGAGTTGAATCCCTTTACTTCTGTGGGTCTCATTTTCTTCATCTATAAAATACAGTGTTCAGTTGGAAGATGACTTCTTTTATAACTCATGCTTCTGAGGCCATCTCACTGAAACTTCAGGACTGTACTTTGATCCTGGTGTACTGACTTATAAGAATTTCTAGTCCCCTTTGAAGATAGTATGAGCTCTTCAGACTTTGTAACTTGTCCTTACATGAAAGTTCTTTGGGATCTTTGATATAGTCCATTTTTTTCTATTATCTGGTGAAGATATGAGGGTTTTTATTTTCTTTATATATATATATATATATATATATATATAAAACTATGCCTGTGGGTAAAATTAATATTATCTGATTTTTTTTCTGGTAATTTTTCTTATAAAGCCAGAATCATTTTGTGGTGTTCTTCTGGGCTACAGAGAGCTGATATTTTAGGGATTTGGTTGGACTTCCTTTTTTTTTTAAATTAGTTCTCTAATTCTGTAATCATATATAAAGCTAAATTAGTGTTATATAGGCTAAATTAAGAACATGACATGGATCTTGTCTCCCATGAGCATCCAAGAATAATAGCTGACATTTATCAGCTCCTTACAGTATTCCAGGTCAGGTGCTAAAAATTTACGTCCGTGATCTCATTCACAACAACCCTCTGAGATACAGGGTTTACTCTTTCCACTTTATAGATGAAGGAGCTAAAAGTCAGCAAGGTAATGACTTTTCCCCAAGAGCACACAGCAGGTAGTCTTGTAGGGGAGAGGAGACATGTATCAGTGGTGGTAGAATGAAAATCAGTAGAGTAATTTAAGTTTTTTTTCTTACATCAGGGTTCACTCTTGGTATTGTACATTTTATGGATTTTAACAAATGAACAATAGCATGTACCCACCATTAGAGTATAGTGCAGAATAGTTTCACTACTGTAAAAGTCTTCTATACTTCACCTATTCATCTCTCCCTCCTTCTCACCCCTGGCAACCACTGCTCTTTAACTGTCTCTGTAGTTTTGCCTTTTTCCAAAACGTCACACATTTGAAATCATACATTGTGTAGTCTCTTCAGATTGTCTTCTTTTACTTAGTAATATACATTTAAAGTGTGTCCATGTCTTTCCATGGCTTGAAAGCTCATTTCTTTTTAACACTGAGTGTTACTCCATTGTTTGGATGTATCACAGTCTATTTATCCATTCAGCCTACAGAGGGATATCTTGATTGCTTTTCCTTGACAAGTTTAAACAATAAGAAACAAAGCTATTATAAACATCCATGTAAATAGAGTAATTTTTAAGTACTTGCTATGGGAGACCAGAAGCCAGGGATTTGATTTAGGCCTTGAAGTTTATATTTTGATGCGTAGACATAGATAAAGGGACATTCTTGGTGGACAGAACAAAGGAAGCAAGTATTTTTTTAATGCTTACCACATGCCAGGCAAACTCCTGAGTATTTTCACATATGTTAACTTATTTGAGCTTTACAGTCATCTCCTTGAGCACTGTAATAATAATATACCTTATTTTCACAGACATGAAAGCTAAAGCTCAGAAGTGGTATATTACATCCAAATTCAACAGAACTAGAGAAGTCACAATTTGAACAAATCTTATTCCCAAGCCTGTGCCCTCTTGTTTTGTCCTACCAGGCTTTATTTAAAGGATTAGAGGAAATAGTTGATTTGCGCATAAAGCACAGAAAGGATACAGGTAGCAGTAATGCTTGACAAGGAGCTTGGCACCAGGCCATAGAAGGCCTTGAATTTGGCACTGTGGGGGTATTTCTGGGCAGTGGGGTATCAGCATGAAGTAATCAGGCTTGGAGGATGAAGGGCGAGGTTGTGGATGGTCATGGAGCAAGAGAAAGAACCATTTTATTTCACAAAATGGCCAAGGCCTGGTGGTGGTGATGCTAGAAGATGAGAAAATGTGAATTTCTAATGCTGGGTAACCTTCAGGAGGAAAGGAAGCCTGGAGTTGAGTGAATCTACCTAAAAGAGGAAGTCCTGTGTGCTTTCCTTGCTGCCTTTCAGCATCTTGGTCTCAGAATGTCTTCTTGATCATTACCGCTCTGACTTCTTCATCACAGTATTTCAGAACATTGGAAAATGTCATTGTTTTGGAGGAACATTATGGAAAGTTTACACAGTCAAATAATCAGAACATGAGGACTTTTAAGTTAGAGAGTTTGACGTAAATTTGGGATGAAGAGGCTTCCTGTTTCTCTCTTTCGTTGCAATTGGTGTAGCGTTGCAACTTCTAAAATTTAAATCATAAACAGGGCTGAAAGGGATGTCACTGATCTTTGAGGAATTTCTAAAGATGGAAAAAACTGCCGCCCAGAGAAGTGATGCAACTTGCCTGAGCACTAGCCTGGCTGGCGCTGGGACCAGGTTGCTGCATGCCGAGTCCCGTGCTCTTTGTGCAGCTGCACAGGCTGCTTCTGACTTCAACAAGGTGGCCAAGCGACCAGCCTTCCCGGAGAGCAGTGGGGGCGTTCATCTACCCAGGGAATTATGGTGTCTGGGTAATGTACCTTTTGAGAGGCCTTCTTCTAGAACGTCGCTTTAAGCGTGAAGGACACTAGTCTAGCCTCACAGAGCCAAAGAGTGTCAGGCCGTCCCGAGTCAGCACCTCTCGGTGTGCTCACCACTGACTAATATCGCTCTAGGGGCCCAGCTACTGGAAGGGCTCAGCAAGGCTCTTCCTTCTTCCTACACCGCCTGTTGGTTTCAGCTTGGTGAGGCTTGTGACTTTACGTACAAGGGAAGTAGGGGATTCTTCATCCGCGTGGGCAGGCCCCAGTGAGTCCGTTTGACTGTGCTATGAGTGTGCCATAAAAGTGGGAAGCAGGGACTCCACACCCCAGAGTATGAAAACAAATTCCTCCCCAGACCTTTGATCCGGACGTCTTGCCAAAAATAACCTGGTGGGAGGAGCTGTTGTTCTCTGCAGGCACAATAGGTGGTAGGTTTTTCTGTTTGTTTGTTAGTTTCTATTTCCCTTCTTAGTAGGTAATGTAAAATTTAAAAATACAAGAAAGTTAGCCATGGAAAATAAATGTGCTTCCCACTCCTGTCCTCAGGCTTCTAGTTCCTTTCTCCAGAGGCAGTGCTTTATTCGTTTAGATAAATTCTGTGCCCACAAAAAAATTCTTTTTTTTTCTTTGAACACGAATGGAAATGTACTTTATACGTGATTCTCCCCTTTGCTTTGGCTTCTTTCACTTAATATATTTTGGAGTTTGCCCCATATTGAACTTCTTTGTTCTTTTAACCACCAAATTTCCATAGATGTTTTATCTATTAACTTTTCTTTCTTTGTTGCTTTACTTCTTTCTTGCTTTTGAGTTCAAGTTAGGTTTTACACACGACTAAAGAGAAAGACCCAACATTTAAAAAAATTTACACACAGATCTACTCATCTCTGAAGGGTTTGAAGAGTTTTTATTGCCTGTGGGCCCTGAAGGTAGGACACTCTTAATCCTGTTTTACAGTGAAAAAGTGAGCAGCCAGGAGGCTCCCAGTCTTCACTCCCAGTCCATTCTGGGAGTCTGTGGCCATGAAGGATTGACTGGTCACAACCTTGTCTGTGAAGAATCTCTATGACTGAATGGGTTTCTTAACAAGATAACTTTTAAGTGCTCTATTATCTAAAATGGGAAATTGGGGCTCAGGGAGCCAACAGAATATACCAAGGAAGAGTTTGGGAAGTGAGGACAGTTCTTACTTAGATGCTTGTGTGAAAGAGCAGAAGACTCCTAACTTAGCTTATGAAATGTTACAGAAAGCAATGGGGCAGGCAGAAGGCTGCGTCCAACTCACATAGAAAAGGCAAGTCTCTCTCAAGTCAGTCCCTTTACCTGCTGCGTTTCTACTTCATAGGATGGATGTAACTCATCAATTCTACTTGTTCATTTTTTCCCCTAAAAATATATCCTTTTTCTTCCTTTAGGTGCCATCTCAGTACCCTCCAATCCAGAGTATCAGAGTACAGTTTACCAGTAAGTATTGTCAAAAGTTTTGTTGGTTCATAGTTTTAAAAGAATCTTCTCTCCAGCTTTTTAATTTCCCCTTATGTTCTTATTAGAGAAACGCTAAATCCTGAAATTGTTGGGGCCTGCATATGACTTTCATTAAGGTCAAAGAAGAAAAGGAGAGTAATTAGTTAACAGATAAGTGCTTGTCACTATACTGATTACATTATATTCCTCACTTAATCCTCCCAGGAACTCTTTGAGTAGAAATTACTCTCACTTTTTTTAGGTAAGAAAATGAAGGCTTCTTACAAGTCTGTCTGGCTGTAAGATATATCATTCCCCAGTAATTGTATTACGGGACAAAATTTTACCTTAATGAGAGTTGGGGGACTTAAAGGCAATGTGATATCTTTAACAAGAGAGTATTATTTGGATCCAAGATTAATACTAGGACAACCACCAGTGGTTTCTGTATGGATATTCATTTATTAAGTCCTCTTGAGCCAAAGGAAAGTATATCTTGCCTTCTATAAGTGATCCTCGTTTTCAATTCGAAGTATTTCCCATGGACTTGATTCAGAGCAAGAATTACTGAATTGTGCCCAGCAGTGGGAACTTACTCTCTCCTATCATGGAGGGACATGGGCCAGAGTGGAGAGTTTGAAGTGTCGTTACTTGACCATTCTGGGTCATACTGAGGCTGCCATGGAAATAGAAGACATTTAGTTTTTGATTTATGCTTGAAATGGCCCCACACAAAGCTGTTAAAGCTATTCTGTGTTCTACTACTCTTCCTTTTCTTTTTCCTGTGGCAACCACTATTCCCAAGGCACCTTCCAGTAAAAATTGACAATAAATAGGTAGAAGGGAGAAGGGAGAAATAGTCATGTTCTTGAGCTCTTATATCAGAACCTGAACCCACAGACTAAGCTTTACTTAGTATTGAAGCACAACTAAGCTTAAGTGATTGTTGACGAAGGCCAGTAATACATGTTGTTGGGGAGTCCAGTTGCCAGGGCATGTGAAGAATTTTCATTTCATGGTGACATGGAGAGAAGAATAAAAGAAAACTGAAAGTGTTATTTGCTTTGTTGTGTCCAACTCTTTGCAATCAAAGGACTGTAGCCCATCAGGGTCCTCTGTCCATGGAATTCTCCAGGCAATACTGGAGTGGGTAGCCATTCCCTTCTCCAGAGGATCTTCTCAATCGAGGGATCAAACCCGGGTCTCCTGTGTTGCAGGCAGATTCTTTACTATCTGAGCCACCAGGGAAGCCTGGAGAGAGGATAAAGAGTTAAAAGCAATTACTTTGTGTGGACAGGGTGTGCAGGACCCAGGCAAGAGGCACTTCCACCACCCTTTGCCCTAATCACTCCATTGAACAAAGAAGGCAGCACTGAAGTTGCCCAATCCCTCCTGATGGGAGGGATTGAAAAAGCAGGGAAACCTTGAGACTCCATTTCCTGCCACAGGTGTGTTGTGACAACTGCCAGTTGCTGTAACCTCTCCACTCTTGAATCCCAGGCCCCTCTGAAACTCTCTTGGCTACTAGTACTAGCTTTGCCTCTTCCATTCCACAGGGAAAGTGGATTCCAACCCTCATGTGGAAACATAGTCTTCTCTTCAAAATCTGTCCCTATCACTTTCTCTTCATATGTTTCTAGACATAGTGGATGGTTGTTTCTTAATGCTGAGCTAAGGAGTCATTCTTCTTTTTTTTTTTCCTTTACCCTACCCTCCTTAGAGTGTGAAAATGAGAACGGTTTCATCATCACCTCCCCAGACGCGGATGGAACCATGAAGGTGCAGAACAACTCAATCATCATCACCTGTGATGGGTTTTATCTCATCTCTCTGAAGGGCTACTTCTCCCAGAAGCTCAGCCTCAGGCTTCTGTACCGGAAGGGTGGGAACCTCTCTTCTCCCTGAACATGGTCAGAATTGTTGACTCTGTCACAGTGGCCTATCTGCGTTACAAGGACAAAGTCTACCTGAATGTGGCCACTCAGAATGCCTCCTGTGAAGACATCCAGGTGAATGGTGGGGAGTTGATTCTCATTCATCAAAATCCTGGTGGATTCTGTGTCTAATGAGGACCTGATGGCTGCACCCAAGCCAGGAACCAGCATGAAGGCCACGCTGGGGGAGGACAGGACACTGATTCTTCCTTGGGAGTGGAGGCATTGTCTCAGCTCAGCCCTCATATATTTGGCCACGTGAGATGTGACCAGAAGCAGATCACTCCCACCCCCACTCAGGGATATTTAAAACTTATTTTTACCTACCAATTAACTTTATGTATTTATCCTGTATCTTCTAAATCACCTAGCCCTCCTCATCCCTCAAGATTGCCTCAAGCCTGTTAGGCACCTCCGCCAGAGTGAGAAAAAAGGTGCCTCTTCCTCAAGATATTGTTCCTGTTGGTCAGGAAATTATCATAATAAACTTTCATTATTGAAAAAGACACCTGACTACCATTTGTCATCTGACACTGTCAGAATGAAGAAGACCAGGGAGAGGGATTCTGAATCTGCCAAAGCCGGTGGACTGACTGCTCACAAGCAGAGGTGCCTCTCCAAGGTGAAATTTGTTGTAGTCTGCATAGTGCCCCAATCTCTGTCTCATGTGGAGGAATTTAAAAGGAAAATCACCTCATGAACAGCTGTCAGGACTTGATGAAGATAGCTGGTTAAGGAATACTCCGCTCTGGGCTTTTTTTTTTTTTTTCCCTTTATTTTCTCCATTTTGCTCTCCCAGCCTCCAAATGTTCTTGATAGAAATTTCCCTCCAAAGAACCATCTGGGGGGTGTGATGCTTGAAAAAGTTAATCAGTGATTTAAGGAAAGCTGAGAGAGTGAGATAATTTATTGTGAGGATTATCTTTATCACACCGGAGTGCCGTGAAACTGGACCTCTCAGGATAAGTCAGTGACATTTGAATAGTCTGGGGAGAAAATCACATTGAAAACCACAGAGAAGCAGTGTAACACATGCCTAATGCTGAGATACATACTCAGCCTCACATCTTGTGCTCAGATACCACCTTGCTAGTTTCAGAAAATTGCTTTAGGTGAATTGTCCCCCCACCCTTGGGCTGCGCTGCACGGCTTACAGGATCTTAGTTCCCCAACCAGGAACTGAACCCAGGCCCACAGCAGTGAATGTGCCAAGTCCTAACCATTAGACTGCCAAGGAGGTCCCCGACATGAATTGTTCTGAGCAAGATATTCTATGATACGTGTCTTGACTACTTTAGAGGATTTAAGTGTGTGTGTGTGTGTGTGTGTGTGTGTGTGTACTTGTTTGTTTTTGACTGTGTTCTGCAAAGTCATTCAGAGTGGTTGCTAATAAGTACATGTTCACTGTAGATAATATTTAAGAAAATACATGTTTTCTAAGTTTAGAATTTCTGACTGTATTTCTTCTGGACATATGCATTCCAGGCCAAAGCTGAATTGTTTTGTGAGTTGGCTGTCTTCTGTGTTATGGCCTCTCCTCACAGATGCCCCCTCCTTTTAGGTACACATGGCCTGCTCCTCCCATGCTGGCCTCCTTCAGCGACACAGGGACACTTCTGCCAGCTTCCACCCATCAAAGTACATGTGTCCCATTTAAATCATTCAATCAGAGGGATAATTAACCTTTCTCTGAAAACAGTGGAGTTGTGTGTAAATGAAAAGTCAGGAGATTGGAATTCTAATTTTGACTCCGTCGCTAACTGGCCACGGTACCCTGGACAACAAATTTCCTATTTTGGGATCCTGCTTTTTTCTCTTGACTCTAAAATGAAGATCATTTTAGACTCTTATGCTCATGAAGCTAAATGTGAGTGTACATAGTAAATACCTATGTACTGGTCACTGTGAGTCAAGATGTATAATCTCTTTTAATGTGTGGAGCAATTTTTTTTTTTCTGGACAACCTAGTATTTTCCCTCAGCGTTTTTGGTGATTCTGTGAGCATGCGTGCGTGCTGTCGTGCCTGACTGTTTGCAACCCCATGGGCTGTAGCCCGTCAGGCTCTTCTGTACATGGAATATTCAAGGCAAGAATACTGAAATGGGTTGCCATTTCATTCTCCAGGGAATCTTCCCAACCCAGGATCAAACCGATGTCTCCTGTGTCTCCTGCATTGCAGGCAGATTCTTTGCCCGCTGAGCCATCGGGGAGGCCCTGATTCCTTTGAGAACAGTTGCCAGTTGTTACTTAGTGAATTTCTGTTTAGGGAATGACTGAAAGGATTCCAGTCTTGATTTAAATCGTAATTTGTTCTTAAGCATATCGGGCAGGTCCCCTATTTTAAATCATAGTTTTGTATTTAGTACTCTCCTGGCTCTCAGAGAGTGTTAATATTAATATTAATAATATAGCTAATAATAATATTGATATTTACATGGAAACAAATAAAAGATCTTAGAATTCACTACTGGTTAGAGTGTTGAGAGTTTTTATTTATCTTTCTCTTCCTTTCCGTGTTCTGATCAGCTAATTCCCCGAATAGGGGAGGGCAGGGCAAACTTTGTGGTTTCTTATCTGCCTCCAAGTCTAGCCATTGGAATTATATCCAAGGGATGGTTGAGCTGCCACACTCCACCTTTGCTTTTGAAAATGTATTCACTGTAAGTTCTCAGGGCTCCTCTTCCTGGTTCTTGAGGTGGATTCACATAGAATTCTATTCACTGTTGTCCTTTCCCTCAGTACTACTTGTCTTGTTTCTAAGGCTGGGATGATCTCCTTGAGTGTTACACCCCCTCTCCTTTGCAGTCATTACATCTGCATTCTTAAGCAGAGGTCCCAGCTCTTAATGAGTTTGTGTGCAGGGTCTGGTCACGGTGATCCCTGTGCCACCTGCGATGGGGTTAACTCCTCCTTCCTGAATGCTCCTCTTCCTTGGCTTTCTTTGAAGTCACCTCTTTCTGGGCCACTCTTTCCCTCTCTGTTCTCTGTCTGTCTGATCTCCTTTTACCCTCCTCTTCTCTGCCTATTTCTTTTGTGATAATGCTCTATAGAGCTCCATCCTCAGCCCTCTTTCTCTACACTGGGGGGATCACAATCTGGCAGCTGACAAGCCACAATCTAGCTTATATATGTGTTCAGTTTACTTATTAAGTTTGAATTTAGTCACCAACACTTAAACACTGGGAAATTTTTGACTTGTTTTGACAAAACAATACAAAACAGAAGATCTGGTGATGCTGGGCCCAATTTTGACATGCCAGAAATCATCTGTCTGGGTAGCAGCCTCCCTCTTTAGAGAAACTATGCACTCTCCATTTCTCTAGAGTCCCCCCAGTTCATACTGTGTGCAAATGTGCTTACATCAACTCACTTCACTCACTTGCTGGCCATGGGGCATTTGAGTTGTGCTCAAATGCTCCTACACCAATGACACCTAAATTCATTCTCCAGCTCAGATGTCTCCCACTCCAGGGTCACACTTACTTTAATCATCTGTATAATTGCAATAAGGTATAATTGTAATAACATATGAGTATGTATATGCCAGACATATTAGCCATTTTATATGAATTGTTTTTCTTTTCATTGGAGGATAATTGTTTTACAATACTGTGATGGTCTCTGCTGTACCTCAACGTATATCAGTTACAACAATATATATATCCCTCCCTCTTGAGCCTCCCTCTCCCCCCATGCCACCCCTTCAGGTCATCACAGAGCACCAGACTGGCCTCCCTGTGCTATACATCAGCTTTCTGCTAGTTATATGAATTTAATTCTATCTTTCTAACAGCTCTTTGTGATAGGTATTATTCCTGTTTTACATATGAGAAACAAACCCTCAGAGGTAAACTAATCTGTCCCAAGACATGCAGCTAAGAAGTGGTAGAGCTCAGATTCAAGACCAAGGTTGGTTGACACCAAAGACCATGCTTTTAACCACTGCTTCCCTGCCTCTGGGCAACTCCATGTGGAAGTAATGGGTACTTTACTCAGGATGCTCACAAAAGAATGTCCTCTCCTTCACCAAACCCACTCTCTTCCTGATTCATGATGTGTTTAAAGGCATCATAATCAATACTGAAGCCAGAAGCCCCAGAGTCATCCTATTTTCCTCTTTTTCCCGGGCCCCACCCACAAGCTTGTGGTCTTAGGCTTCTCCTTTTGCAGTGACCTCTCACCAGGCCTACATGTCTCAGTGAGTTCTCATTGGATTAAGAGAATGATATCCTCTGTTTCAATAAATGAATGAAATCAATGGACAAAGTGAAGCAGAATGCCATAGTGGAAAGCTTGTGATGTTTGGAGCCTAGTTTTAAATCCTCACTCTGCCCTTTACTAGCTGGCTGACTTTGGCAAGTATTTTTTTTAAACCTCTTTGAATCTTCACTTTCTTTATCAATAAGGAAGGGATGTTAACACATACCTCTTGAGTTATTTTGAGTATTAGAGTATCTAGTATATTGCCTGGAACATAGTTGGTCTCAATACTTAATAATTATTAATTTACAAAAGTCACATCCATAAGACAGAAAGTGAGTGCCAAATGAATAATGAAATTTATCTGGTTTAGAGATGGAGAGATCACTCAAGCAAATGGAAGAGCCTTGCAGAGTTTAGATTGGAGAAGAGGAAAGGAGAAGATAGAGGAAAACAGTGTATGTGAATGTCTCTGAGGTGGGAATTCTCATGGTACTTTCTGGGGACAGGGAGCTTCAACTGTGCTTATGATATTCATTCTCTCATTTTTTAATTTGAGCATATTCTATTTTCCAGGATAGAAACCTGTGTTTAGTCATGGTTGAAGGTAGGGATTAATGAGTAATTTGAGGATAAAATATTGGAGGCATTAAAGACATAGCTAAGAATTTTGGATCATGACCTATAAAGGGAGCCACTCAGTGTTTTTGAATAAAGAGAATTTATCATGATTTGGGGATAGAACTTAAATTCTTGTCAATATCACTTTTCATTTTGACCCAATTTATATGAGTACCTTATTCTCTGTCAATTGAAGAAAAGCTTTGAATTACTTCTAGATGAAAATAAGAAAAATAAATTCATAAAACCCAAGTTTTTAATACTTTTGGCAAAAGATATACAGAGAGCTTCTTACTAAATTCAAATTATTGTTTAATAAATACCATAGTGGTTTTTAAAATATTAAATATTTTAAAAGTCATATATTAAGATATCAACTTGAGATATTATGAGCACTAAAAAATAATCACTGAAGATTTCAAGCACCGTGAACATTTTTTTGCTTATAACTTAAACTATTTAGTTTTCAGCAGTGCTTTGGAATTGCTTACCATCTGTCTACCTATCCATCTATCAGTCATCTAACTATTGTACTTTCCCTCTGAGATAGCCTGTCTCATAGTGTGTGGGTAGCTTGGAACCTTCCTCAAGAGCATCCTTACTACTACTACCAAGTCGCTTCAGTCGTGTCCGATTCTGCACGACCCCATAGACGGCAGCCCACCAGGCTCCTCCGTCCCTGGGATTCTCCAGGCAAGAACACTGGAGTGGGTTGCCATTTCCTTCTCCAGTTTCCCTTTAAAATTGGAGCAAGAGCATCCTTAGTAATTAGTCATTGTGGCTGTTATGGACACTCATTTAATCCATAATCCATGGGATCAAGACATGAAAGGATTTGTTAAAATTTAAGTGTAAATATTACTTAGAAGAGCTGACATGTGAGCCTGTTAATGCTTTATCACCACCACTTTCCCCCCAACCAAAAGCTGGTCATATGATTCATTCCAGTTTTGAGGGTGTGGGATGTAAAGACCTTTAGCTCTGACTGATGCCTGGGGGACAACTAGGGTGGCACTGAATCCAGAAGCAGTCAGGGAGTTGCCTTAGGAAGAGAATGTTGAACTTCCAGGGTATCCTATCATTCTGACACAGCTTTTCAGAAATCTGGAGCCACGGTGCCTAGGGGTGTGTTTAAACATGGACCTTGACCAGCATTTTGATTATGGAACTTGTTGACTTTGTTCATCTTTCTATGGTCTGTCTGTGAGAGGAACAGAGGAATGCTAGGACTGAAACAGATCTCAGCATTTGGGTTTTCTTTAGTTGTGCTAAGGCTGAAAAAGTACTTTTACATTCACATACATCCCCTTTATTGATGATAGATATAAAAGACCTTTTATTTTTCTCCTGATTTATTCAGTATTGACCTTTAGTTTTTGAGGTTTGAGGTTAAAAGTAGAACAGTAGCAAAGTTATCTGTTTCTAGAAATACAAGCAGGAAATAATTTCTAAAGGTCATTTCAGCCCAGCTCTATACTTTTATTTAGGGTGTACTATTTAGTAAGGACATTTATCATCTTAGTGATTTTTAATATATGACAATCTATATTTACCCCCTATAATCAGTTTTAAGAGTTAATATTCTGTTATCCTCTGACTGTTCTTTAAGTAAGGCAACTTGAAACTTTCAATTTATAAAAGTCTCATTCACTGTTATAAATTAAGCAATATAGGCAGTCAGAATAAATGTGCCCTACTACTACTATATACCAGGCATTATATTTAACATTTAGTGATACCTTTCTTCTTCATAAGAAATGAAAATAAGCCATTATTTTTTATCTTTTACTCTCAAACCCCAAATACTTGCTGCTCTTCTGTCTATTGTTTATGCCTCTGCTAGCACTAATGTTGAAGAAGGCAATGGCACTCCACTCTAGTACTCTTGCCTGGAAAATCCCATGGATGGAGGAGCCTGGTGGGCTGTAGTCCATGGTGGCTGCAGTCCGCTAAGAGTCCACGACTGAGCGACTTCACTTTCACTTTTCACTTTCATGCACTGGAGAAGGAAATGGCAACCCACTCCGATGTTCTTGCCTGGAGAATCCCAGGGATGGGGGAGCCTGGTGGGCTGCCATCTATGAGGTCACACAGAGTTGGACACGACTGAAGCGACTTAGCAGCAGCAGCAGCACTCATGTATTATCCAGATGCACTATAGAATAGTGCATGGGAAATAGATGGGGAAACAGTGGAAACAGTGTCAGACTTTGTTTTTTGGGGCTCCAAAATCACTACAGATGGTGACTGCAGCCATGAAATTAAAAGGCGCTTACTCCTTGGAGAAAAGTTATGACCAACCTAGATAGTATATTCAAAAGCAGAGACATTACTTTGCCGACTAAGGTCCATCTAGTCAAGGCTATGGTTTTTCCTGTGGTCATGTATGGATGTGAGAGTTGGACTGTGAAGAAGGCTGAGCGCCGAAGAATTGATGCTTTTGAACTGTGGTGTTGGAGAAGACTCTTGAGAGTCCCTTGGACTGCAAGGAGATCCAACCAGTCCATTCTGAAGGAGATCAACCCTGGGATTTCTTTGGAAGGAATGATGCTAAAGCTGAAGCTCCAGGACTTTGGGCACCTTATGCGAAGAGTTGACTCATTGGAAAAGACCCTGATGCTGGGAGGGATTGGGGGCAGGAGGAGAAGGGGACGACCGAGGATGAGATGGCTGGATGGCATCACAGACTCAATGGACGTGAGTCTGAGTGAACTCCGGGAGTTGGTGATGGACAGGGAGGCCTGGCGTGCTGCGATTCATGGGGTCGCAAAGAGTCGGACACGACTGCGCGACTGAACTGAACTGAACTGAACTATAGAATATTATTCAGTCAATAAAAACATTGATAAAATATACATTATTTGTATATTTTTCATTTATACTATTTCCATTTAGTCATACTATTTTAAACTTTTGAAAATCTATGCAAACACACTCTTTTAGGCAATAAGCAATTCTCATTCCATTACAATTAAATCTCACTTTATTAGAGGTCAAATACATAGCATTTTTGAAAGAGCAGACATCTGAAAGTTTAAAATAAGTTTGTCTATGAATTTTCATTTTTAGAATGTTGAATTATAAGATAAAGAGACTAGAGACTGAGTTAATACATTTCTTACAGGCATGCATGCATGCTTAGTTGCTTCAGTTGTGTCTGACTCTTTGTGATCCTCTGTCCATGGGAGCCTCCAGGCAAGAATACTGGAGTGGGTTGCCATGCCCTCCAGGGGATTTTCCTGATCCAGGGATCGAACCTGCATCTCCTGCATTGCAGATGGATTTTTTTCCCCCAGTGAGGCACCGGGAAGCCTGATTTCTTATATAGCATTCCTTAGTGTTCTTGCCTGGAGAATCCCAGGGATTGGGGAGCCTGGTGGGCTGCTGTCTGTGGGGTCGCACAGAGTCAGACATGACTGAAGTGACTTAGCAGTAGCAGCAGCAGCAGCATGTCATCGATAACATGTTATTTATTCATCTACAGATAATTGTTGAATTTCTACTTTGCATTATGGTGTGCCTACTATGCTAGGTAGTCAAAATATAAAGAAAAATACAGAATCAGTTCTTTCCAGTAAGTACTGAGTATAGTATGTAATGCTAAGTGGAATGAGGAGAAACTAGATATCTGATATCAGGGTGTCAGATAAAAACTGGTGTTGATAACTATAAAGAAAGGATTCGATTTGAAAGATATCAGGAATGAAAACTAATATGACCTGTTGATTGGTAAGATGTGAGTAGTAGATTTTGTGGTGAGGAATTCATTTGTACATTAATTAAAACTAATATTTTGAGAGTCATGAAGAAATAAGAAACAACAAGTGAAAACAAAAGAAATAAAAATATTAATGCTATGAGAAAAATAAATGTGAGGTTATTGACTTTAAATGGGGAAGAGACCTTGTTGAGGAGATGCCATTTAACTCAAGATCTGAAAATCGGAAGAAACTAGCTGTTTGAAGCAAAACATGTTGGTAGGGGCCAATGAGGTGGGGGTCAGTTCAGTTCAGCCCAGTCGCTGAGTCATGTCCGACTCTTTGCAACCCCATGAATCGCAGCACGCCAGGCCTCCCTGTCCATCACCACTCCCGGAGTTCACTCAGACTCACATCCATCGAGCCTGTAATGCCATCGAGCCATCTCATCCTCTGTCGTCCCCTTCTCCTCCTGCCCCCAATCCCTCCTAGCATCAGAGTCTTTTCCAATGAGTCAGCTCTTCGCATCAGGTAGCCAAAGTATTGGAGCTTCAGCTTTAGCATCAATCCTTCCAAAGAAATCCCAGGGCTGATCTCCTTTAGAATGGACTGGTTGGATCTCCTTGCAGCCAAGGGACTCTCAAGAGTCTTCTCCAACACCACGGTTCAAAAGCATCAATTCTTCAGTGCTCAGCCTTCTTCACAGTCCAACTCTCACATCCATACATGACCACAGGAAAAATCATAGCCTTGACTAGACGGACCTTAGATAGCAAAGTAATGTCTCTGCTTTTCAATATGCTATCTAAGTTGGTCATAACTTTTCTTCCAAGGAGTAAGCGTCTTTTAATTTCATGGCTGCAATCACCATCTGCAGTGATTTTGGAGCCCCCCAAAATCAAGTCTGACACTGTTTCCACTGTTTCCCCATCTATTTGGCATGAAGTGATGGGACCGGATGCCCTGATCTTCGTTTTCTGAATGTTGAGCTTTAAGCCAACTTTTTCACACTCCACTTTCACTTTCATCAAGAGGCTTTTTAGTTTCTCTTCACTTTCTGCCATAAGGGTGGTATCATTTGCATATCTGAGGTTATTGATATTTTTCCTGGCAATCTTGATTCCAGCTTGTGTTTCTTCCAGTCCAGACTAGAGAGCTCTTCAAGAAAATTAGAGATACCAAGGGAACATTTCATGCAAAGATGGGCTTGATAAAGGACAGAAATGGTCTGGACCTAACAGAAGCAGAAGATATTAAGAAGAGGTGGCAAGAATACACAGATGAACTGTACAAAAAAGATCTTCATGACCCAGATAATCACAATGGTGTGATCACTCATCTAGAGCCAGACATCCTGGAATGTGAAGTCAAGTGGGCCTTAGAAAGCATCACTACAAACAAAGCTAGTGGAGGTGATGGAATTCCAGGTGAGCTCTTTCAAATCCTGAAAGATGATGCTGTGAAAGTGCTGCACTCAATATGCCAGTGAGCCAGACATCCTGGAATGTGAAGTCAAGTGGGCCTTAGAAAGCATCACTACAAACAAAGCTAGTGGAGGTGATGGAATTCCAGGTGAGCTCTTTCAAATCCTGAAAGATGATGCTGTGAAAGTGCTGCACTCAATATGCCAGCAAATTTGGAAAACTCAGCAGTGGCCACAGGACTGGAAAAGGTCAGTTTTCATTCCAATCCCAAAGAAAGGCAATGTCAAAGAATGCTCAAACTACCACACAATTGCACTCATCTCACATGCTAGTAAAGTAATGCTCACACTTCTCCAAGCCAGGCTTTAGCAATATGTGAACTGTGAACTTCCAGATGTTCAAGTTGGTTTTAGAAAAGGCAGAGGAACCAGAGATCAAATTGCCAACATCCATTGGATCATCGAAAAAGCAAGAGAGTTCCAGAAAAACATCTTCTTCTGTTTTACTGACTATGCCAAAGCCTTTGACTATGTGGATTACAATCAACTGTGGAAAATTCTGAAAGAGCTGGGAATACAAGACCACCTGACCTGCCTCTTGAGAAACATATATGCAGGTCAGGAAGCAACAGTTAGAACTGGACATGGAACAACAGACTGGTTCCAAATAGGAAAAGGAGTACGTCAAGGCTATATATTGTCATCCTGCTTATTTAACTTACATGCAGAGTACATCATGAGGTGGGGGTGGATTATGATAAAGGAAGTTAAAAAATTGGTCACTTCTATGACCATGTGACCAATTTTATAAATAAGAACTATAATAATTATGAGTATTTTCCACATTTTGATATGACCATGTTTATGTATATATTACTGGAAGAGGACATGGAAACCCACTCCAGCATTCTGGCCTGAAGAATCCTCATGGACAGAGAAGCCTGGTATGCTACAGTCCATGAGGTCGCAAAGAGTCTGATATGACTGAGTGATTAAGTGTAGCACAGCACACGCATAAATTAACCACTCTTTCCCTTCCACTTTCCCATTCCTTCCACTGTGAACACTGTAACTGTGTTCACAGTGTTAACTTTATATGTTAGTGTGACTCAGCTGGAAGAGCAATGGAACATCATCCAAAAATGAATAAGTGAACTTGTATCTTATTTATGGAAGAGAGTTAACATGTTTTTGATTATACAAGGAATAGCTCCATCATTGGGTGGAAGCATCATTTTAGTATTATTTTTATTTGGAAGTTGGTATGATTAAAAGATACTGTGTTGACAAGGGGTGGGTTTGTACTAATACAAGTTAGCTAAGCTTAAGAATTGATGCTTTTGAACTGTGGTGTTGGAGAAGACTCTTGAGAGTCCCTTGGACTGCAAGGAGATCCAACGAGTCCATTCTGAAGGAGATCAGCCGTGGGATTTCTTTAGAAGGAATGATGCTAAAGCTGAAACTCCAGTACTTTGGCCACCTCATGCAAAGAGTTGACTCATTGTAAAAGACTCTGATGCTAGGAGGGATTGGGGGCAGGAGGAGAAGGGGACGACAGAGGATGAGATGGCTGGATGGCATCACAGACTCGATGGACGTGAGTCTGAGTGAACTCCGGGAGTTGGTGATGGACAGGGAGGCCTGGCGTGCTGCGATTCATGGGGTCGCAAGGAGCGACTGAACTGAACCTTGAAGTTTAATTCCTAGCTTTCTTTTTCCTGTGTGCCTGCAGGGAGAAGACTGCATGAAATTTAGAAGGTGGAAATGAAGGAGCAGCTATTTTTATACTCAAAGGGATAAAAATGTCATCTTCCTGGGTCCAGTATTCAAGAGAAAGTGACAGCATGGAGAAAAGGCAAGGAAGCTCCAATATGTAAGATAATAGGCGTCCTTGAGGAAGAAACCAATTTTAAAAACAGAAAAATGTGTCAAAAACTATAGTTTAAAAAAATCTCTTCTGAAATGATAAAATTTGAAACCACATATTACATGCATGGGAATACTGACCCTGAAGGACCAATACCAAGACATAGTAAAATTACTGAACTTAAAAAAAGAAAATAATTTAATAGGCATCTTGGCAAAACTTTTTTCACCAGACTCTTTGATACTAACACTTTATTAGTTTTCTTTTTCTGCTGTAAAAGATTACCAGAAACGAGTGGGCTTAAAACAACGGAATCTATTCTCTTACAGTTCTAGAGGCCAGAAGTCTGACATGAATCCTATAGGGTTAAGATCAAGATGGCAGAAGGGCTGACTCTTCTGGAGGCTCTCAGGGAGAATTCATTTCTTTGCTTTTTCCAACTACTAGAGGCTATTCTCATTCGTTGGTCAGTAACCCTGGCTCACCTCACATTTTCTTCCCTTGCTTCAGTCATCACATTGCCTTCTCTCTTTTTTGTAGTCAAATCTGCCTCTACCTCCCTCTCATAAGGATATCTGTGATTACATTTAGGTCCATCTGGAAAATCTAGGGTAACCTCCCCATGTCAAGACTCTTAATCACATCTGCCACATCCCCTTTGCATATACACAGGTTGAAGATATTAGGACATGGAGATTTTTGAGTGGGGAGAGGCATTATACAGTCTACTAAAAACATAGAGCCAGAGGAAAATGGAAAACATTAAAAGTACTCAAGAAAATACAAGACAAAAATTTTATATCCAGCAAAAATAACATTCAAGTACAATGGGCATAGAAAAATTGCTTTCAACTTTAAAAACTCAGGAAATATTGTTCCCATGAACTCTTCCTGAAGAATCTATTAGAAAATAAACTATAATAACTAGATAGACTTTGACCTAGGGACTTGTGATCTGAGAAACCAAGTTTTAACAAAGATAACACTTGAAAGGAGGAGGTTATAGTATACATATCCTCTGACACTATAACTTTAAAATGGGAAGGGGAAGATATATTAAAAATATATTTTAAACTATATTGATGGTAGTTATATTAGTATTGCTATTTTTAAACTGTTGTGGAAATGTGGAATAAAATAAAGGTACAATCATCATTTAAGGATTAACTCAAAGAAAGCTCCTCTGTTAAGTCCTCCTTTAATTCTACTAGGAAGAAGAGCTCTTTTCCTTTCTTTAAATTCTCATTATACAAGTATTTTTATGATACATTATTTAAAATTTTTTACTATAGTGATGAAGCAAGTCTTTTTCTCAGGCAACATAATGATGAGTTCTATACGTGGCACAGTGCTGAGTATATAAGGTTGGCCAGTGCCATAATTTTTTGTGAACACATAAATGATTTACCTGGAAGAAACAGCAGATACAGAGATAATACCATGATATTGCTAATAAAATGGGTCCATATTTCTTGCTTTCCAAAATGTTGCAATGTCTGAACAATAGAGAATCTTTGTTAATAATGTCAGTTTATGAAATAATGAAATATTCCTTATATAAGCCTGAATCCTGCATCCAAGCGATTTGTTTTTATTTACATTGGTAGTATGGAAATAGGTCCCTAAGGACCCATACTTTTATTGTTTTCTGAAGGTAGTTAGTTACTATGGATATAATTTGTTAGACAAGTCTCATAAACCATAATTAGCTACCCACCCCCACACAAAATCATAGCATTATTAATCACCTGCCCACAGCTTCTTTGTGCATAGAACAGGTTACCTTATACAGACTGTAAAGTAGTGATGGGATTCATTCTGAGTCTGTAGTCTGGTCACATGTTTACACGCAGAAGACAGTTGTAACAGGAAGCTTCTGCTGGCTGCTCTTAGACTAGGAAAAAAATAAAAAAGATTTTCCTCTGGCTTGGCTGACTTCCCTATTAATTTCGTGTCAATTGAAAATATAACTCATTTAGTATGCAACAGGAATATTGCTGGAAGAGGAATAAATGTCTAGCTAAGGAGACAAGGAAATGAATGACCCAAGCTAAGTCTAGACAAGCAGACAGTTGAGTCTAAATCCACATTCCATTGAATTAGTTTTTCCCATAAGTTTAAATAAGATAGGAAACTTTCTCAAATTATTATAAATCATGCTCTTCATAAGACTTTTGCCAGAAATTCTTGAGTGGCTAAGTGGCAGTCAGCACAATGTACAATATAATTTCATAAATAAAAGCTTCCTTCTCAGGAAGGCTTAAGATGGCCCTTAGGGGCACTGAGAAAGGGAATAAGGGAATGCAACGAAGTAAAAGCAAATATAAAACTGGTATGGAGAAGACAGAAAAATCTAGAAGGGACAGTATAAATGTCCTTTAAGAGCATAGATTTATAATAGAGGCTTATTAAACTTGAGGTTTACAATAAAGGTTATTATTATTTCAATTCAGTTTATTTGAACAGGTATTTGTTCAGTTTCTTTCACCAGGTGCCTGACTCAGATTCTGCAGAATCTGAGAGAGATATATAAAAAGGAAGCAGAGTGATTTGATTGGTATAAACCCAAGATTTGTAATCAACAGAGGCTTAACTTCAAGTTGAGATTTTACCATTACTTATGAGCTGTGTTCTTTGGCTATTATTTAATTGTAGGTCCCCTGCCACAGGACTGGAAAACGTCAGTTTGCATTCCAATCCCAAAGAAGGGCAATGCCAAAGAATGCTCAAACTACCGCACAACTGCACTCATCTCACATGCTAGTAAAATAATGCTCAAAATTCTCCAAGCCAGGCTTCAGCAATACGTGAACTGTGAACTTCCTAATGTTCAAGCTAGTTTTAGAAAAGGCAGAGGAACCAGAGATCAAATTGCCAACACCTGCTGGATCATGGAAAAAGCAAGAGAGTTCCAGAAAAACATCTACTTCTGCTTTATTGACTATGCCAAAGCCTTTGACTGTGTGGATCACAATCAACTGTGGAAAATTCTGAAAGAGCTGGGAATACCAGACCACCTGACCTGCCTCTTGAGTAACATGTATGCAGGTCAGGAAGCAACAGTTAGAACTGGACATGGAACAATAGACTGGTTCCAAATAGGAAAAGGAGGATGTCAAGGCTGTATATTGTCACCCTGCTTATTTAACTTATATGCAGAGAACATCATGAGAAATTCTGGGCTGGATGAAGCACAAGCTGGAATCAAGACTGCTGGGAGAAATATCAATAACCTCAGATATGCAGATGACACCACCCTTATGGCAGAAAGTGAAGAGGAGCTAAAAAGCCTCTTGATGAAAGTGAAAGAGGAGAGTGAAAAAGTTGGCTTAAAGCTCAACATTCAAAAAATGAAGATCATGGCATCTGGTCCCATCATTCATGGGAAATAGATGGGGAAACAGTAGAAAGAGTATCAGACTTGATTTTTGGGGGCTCCAAAATCACTGCAGATGGGGACTGCAGCCATGAAATTAAAAGACGCTTACTCTTTGGAAGAAAAGTTATGACCAACCTAGATGGCATATTGAAAAGCAGAGACATTACTTTGCCAACAAAGGTCCATCTAGTCAAGGCTATGGTTTTTCCTGTGGTCATGTATGGATGTGAGAGTTGGACTGTGAAGAAAGCTGAGCGCCGAAGAATTGATGCTTTTGAACTGTGGTGTTGGAGAAGACTCTTGAGAGTCCCTTGGACTGCAAGGAGATGCAACCATTCCATTTTAAAGGAGATCAGCCCTGAGTGTTCTTTGGAAGAAATGATGCTAAAGCTGAAACTCCAGTACTTGGCCACCTGATGCGAAGGGTTGACTCATTGGAAAAGACTCTGATGCTGGGAGGGATTGAGGGCAGGAGGAGAAAGGGACGGCAGAGGATGAGATGGCTGGATAGCAAGTTGGAGGTGGCCATGTGACTGAGTTCTGACCAATCGAATGTGAGTCATAGCCCTTCCTACTTGTCATCATCCATGTTCTTCTCCTATATATATGGACTGGATATTGATCTCCCGGGCAACTTTGAACCCTCCTCAACCTAGGTCTGTAAACTACATGCAATAGAATATCTTTCCCCTTTATTCTGAAGGAGATCAGCCCTGAGTGTTCTTTGGAAGGAATGATGCTAAAGCTGAAACTCTAGTACTTTGGCCACCTTATGCGAAGTTGACTCATTGGAAAAGATTCTGATGCTGGGAGGGACTGGGGGCAGGAGGAGAAGGGGACGACTGAGGATGAGATGGTTGGATGGCATCACTGACTTGATGGACATGAGTCTGAGTGAACTCCGTGAGTTGGTGATGGACAGGGAGGCATGGCGTGCTCTGATTCATGGGGTCACAAAGAGTTGGAGATGACTAAGTGAATGAACTGAACTGAACTGTTGGGACCAGAAGGCATGATCTCAGTTTTCTGAATGTTGAGCTTTATGCCAACTTTTCTACTCCTCTTTCACTTTCATCAAGAGGCTCCTTAGTTCTTCATTTTCTGCCACAAGAGTGGTGTCATCTACATATCTGAGGTTATTGACATTTCTCCTTGATTCCAGCTTGTGCTTCATCCAGTCCAGCATTTCTCATGATGTACTCTGCATATAAGTAAAATAAGCAGGGTGACAGTATACAGCCTTGACGTACTCCTTTTCCCATTTGGAACCAGTCTGTTGTTCCATATCCAGTTCAAACTGTTGCTTCTTGACTTGCATACAGATTTCTCAAGAGGCAGGTCAGGTGGTCTGGTATTCCCATCTCTTTGAGTATTTTCCACAGTTTATGGTGATCCACACAGTCAAAGGTTTTGGCATAGTCAATAAAGCAGAAGTAGATTTTTTTATGGAACTGTCTTGCTTTTTCCATGACCCAGAAGATGTTGGCAATTTGATCTCTGGTTCCTCTGCCTTTTCTAAATCCAGCTTGAATACCTGGAAGCTCACAGTTCACATATTGTTGAATTCTGGCTTGGAGAATTTTGAGCATTACTTTGCTAGCATGTGAAATGAGTACAACTGTGTGATAGTTTGAGCATTCTTTGGCTTTATCTTTGGGACTGGAGTGAAAACTAACCTTTTCCAGTCCTGTGGCCACTGCTGAGTTTTCCAAATTTCTGGCATATTGAGTGCAGCATCATCTTCCAGGATTTTAAATAGCTCAATTGGGATTCCATCACCTTCACTAGCTTTGTTTTTAGTGATGCTTCATAAGGCCCACTTGACTTCACATTCCAGGAAGTCTGACTCTAGGTGAGTGATCACACCACCACGGTTATCTGTGTCGTGAAGATCTTTTCTGTATAGTTCTGTGTATCCTTGCCACCTCTTCTTAATATGTCCTGCTTCTGTTAGGTCCATACCATTTCTGTCCTTTATTGGGCCCACCTTTGCATGAAATCGTCTCTTGGTATCTCTAATTTTCTTGAGATTTCTGCTACTGCTGCTGCTAAGTCACTTCAGTCGTGTCCGACTCTGTGCGACCCCATAGACGGCAGCCCATTAGGCTCCCTCGTCCCTGGGATTCTCCAGGCAAGAACACTGGAGTGGGTTGCCATTTCCTTCTCCAATGCATGAAAGTGAAAAGTGAAAGTGAAGTTGCTCAGTCCTGTCCGACTCTGTGCGACCCCATAGACGGCAGCCTACCAGGCTCCCCCGCCCATGGGATTTTCCAGGCAAGAGTACTGGAGTGGGTTGCCATTGCCTTCTCCGAAGAGATTTCCAGCCTTACCCATTCTATTGTTTTCCTCTATTTCTTAGCATTGATCATGGAGAAACATTTTCTTATCTCTCTTTACTGTTCTTTGAAACTCTGCATTCAAATGGGTATCTCTTTCCTTTTCTCCTTTGCCTTTCACTTCTCTTCTTTTCACAGCTATTTGTAAGGCCTCCTCTGACAACCATTTTGCCTTTTTGCATTTCTTTTTCTTGGGGATTGTCTTGGTAACTGCCTCCTGTACAATGTCACAAACCTCCATCCATAATTCTTCAGGCACTCTGTCTATCACATTCAATCCCTTGAATCTATTTGTCACTTCCACTGTATAACTGAGGGATGTGATTTAGGCCTTACCTGGTCTAGTGGTTTTCCCTACTTTCTTCAATTTAATTTGACAATAAAGAGTTCATGATCTGAGCCCAGTCAGCTCCAGGTTTTGTTTTTGCTGATTGTATAGAGCTTCTTCATTTTGGGCCCGAAGAATATAATCAATCTGATTTCAATATTGACCATCTGGTCATGTCCATGTGTAGAGTCTTCTCTTGTGTTGTTGGAAGAGGATGTTTGCTGTGACCAGTGTGTTCTCTTGGCAAAATTCTATTGGCCTTTGCCATGCTTCAATCTGTACTCCAAGGCCAAATTTGCCTGTTACTCCAGGTATTTCTTGACTTCCTACTTTCACATTCCAGTCCCCTATAATGAAAAGGACATCTTTTGGGGGTGTTAGTTCTAGAAGGTCTTGTAGGTCTTCATAGAACCATTCAACTTCAGCTTCTTCAGCATTACTGGCTGGGGCATAGACGTGGATTACTGTGATATTGAATGGTTTGCCTTGGAGACGAAGAGAGATCATTCTGTCATTTTTGAGACTGTATCCAAGTACTGAATTTCAGACTCTTTTGTAGTCTATGGTGGCTACTCCATTTATTCCAAGGGATTCCTGCCCACAGCAGTAGATATAATGGGTATATGAGTTAAATTCACCCATTCCACTCCATTTTAGTTCACTGATTCCTAAAATGTCGATGTTCATTCTTGCCAACTCCTGTTTGACCACTTCCAATTTGCCTTGATTCTTGGACCTAACATTCCAGGTTCCTATGCAATATTGCTCTTTACAGCATCAGACTTTATTTCCATCACCAGTCACATTCACAGCTGGGTGTTGTTTTTGCTTTGGCTCCATCTCTTCATTCTTTCTCTAGTTTTTTCTCCACTGATCTCCAGTAGCATATTAGGCACCTACCGACCTGGGGAGTTCCTCTTTCAGTGTCTTATCTTTTTGACTTTTCATACTGTTCATGGGGTCCACAAGGCAAGAAAACTGAAGTGGTTTGCCATTCCCTTCTCCAGAGGTCCACATTTTGTCAGAACTGTCCACCGTGACCCGTCCATCTTGGGTGGCCCTACACGGCATGGCTCATATGCGCCATTGAGACTTAAGACTTTTAAAGCAACTGGACGTTGCTGTCACGTTTTTATTGTATTTTACATGATACTGAGCCATGTTATGATGTTATGAATTTGATCTAAAAGATTGTGTGTGTGTCTGACTCTTTGCAACACCATGGACTGTAGCCCGCCAGGCTCCTGTGTCCATGGGATTCTCCAGGCAAGAACACTGGAGTGAGTTGCCATTTGCTACTCCAGGGGATCTTCACGAACTGCCCCAGGCATCAAACCTGCATATCCTGTGTCTCCTGCACTGGTAGGCAGGTTCTTTATCACTGCGCCACCTGGGAAGCAACTAAAAACTGGGGCATATCTAAGTAAAGGAGGAGTGGGAGGATATGTGTGCTGGACGTGGGAAGGGGTAGCAGATTTATTTCAGACATAGCTATCATCTTTCGCTCCCCATATCTCCACCTGTTATTTCTCTTTACAGATCTTCTTAGTGGGAGACGTGAATACAGACTGGCCTTAGAAGCTGCTTTGGCCACTAGAATGTAATACAAGTAGCATGACATTTTTGAGCCTAGTCTTAAAGGCTCCCTGCACACTTCTGCTCTCCTGAGGGATCCCTGCCTCTAGTATCTGATAAGTTGGGCTACTTTATGGAGGGCAGGGACACTACACAGAACAAAGCCTAATTAGCTGGATTGTTCCAGCTGAAGCCCTCCCAGTTGAGAGTGGCAAACCCTCCTGCCTAACACAGCTGACCACAGACACAGGAGTAAGTGCAGCAGAGATCACTCTAGCTCTGTCCAGAACAGAAGGACCACACGCCTGACCCATGAATACATAAGCAATATGAACAGTTGGTGCTTGAAGCTACTAAGCTTGGGACTTGTGTGACGCAGTAGCAGTGAATAGATGTAGGAAAACAGATGTTAAAATCTCATCTTCCATTGTAAGAATAAAGTAGACAATAAACTTTAAAGACTCAGAAATAGCAATAAACATATTTCTTATTAAGCAGCCTATTATTTAGAAATATCACAATAGAGAAAATGAAATAATCTACTACATTAAAAGTAATACTCTTCAGACTTTCTTGGTGGTCCAATGGTTAAGAATCTGTTTGCCAATGCAGGAGACACAGGTTTGATCCCTGGTCTGGGGAAATCCCACAGGCTTTGAGGCAACTAAGCCCCTGTGCCATAATCACTGAAGCCTGCACACTGCAATGAAGAGTAGACTCCATTTGTCTCAACTAGAGAAAGCCAGAACAGCAACAAAAACCCAGTGAAACCAAAATAATTTTTTCAACTTTTTAAAAACCATAAAAAATTCTTTAGAAATACCACAATAAAAAACTAAAATTATTGAAAGTGGGGGAATGTGAAGAATGAACATGCGGTGGAGTGAGTAGTCAAGGAGGTCCTGCTTGTTTTTAATTAACCTTGTAGAACCAGTTCAGTTTTTCATTATATAAAACTATAACTTTGTTAAATTAAAAAAATTAATTTTCTGTATTACATTGTCAGGCCACACACCACTAAAATTTGAAATTATTAAAAGACAAAAATAATTTAAGAAGATTCAGTTTCATGGCATTAAATCTCTTATTTTTGTCTTAATCAGAGGAAAAGCATCAGTCAGCAAATATAATCTGTGCTCCTACTAAGTGCTGAATGTTATGCTTGTTCCTGGGATGAAACATTGAATAAACCCGTCTAACTCAGAAAAACACATTAAAATATAATCACTGCACAGTGGATTAGTAATAAATGGGATATATAGATAAAACACTATATAGTAATAACTATGTGCTGGCTTTTCTGATCACCTTATCATTTCATCCTCCATTTTACATGATGTGATGAGATAATCTTCATTTTACATATGTCCATTTTTTAGAAAATGAAGAAACTGAGGCAGAGTTTCACTATGACCAAGTCAGAGTAGATAATGAAGCCTGTATATGAACCCTGAATAGCACTGAGCCACTATACAGTTGCGGAACACAAGGAAAATCACTTAGCTCTGCACGGGGGAGTTTTCAGAGTCCCGAGCAAAGAGCAGGACTCGCTAAGCAGAAGTGAGAAGGTCTACGGATCCTTGGTCAGGGAGAATGGTAGGAGACACTGCTGGAAACAACTGGTTCCAGACTATGAAATAATAGAGGAAACCTACAGATAATGGGTAAAGGTGAAAAACTACGTGGGGGAAAGACATAATAATATGCATGGTTTCGAATGCAGCATCTGAATGGTACTATCAAAAGGGATGGAGAGGCCAACAGGCCACAGTGATAGTAAGTGAGAAATGACAAGACCAGAATTAAAACCAAGGGCATGGCATGAAAGAAAATAAGGGGACGATGAACTTCAGAGCTAAGATCATCATGGTTGGTTTCTGAATAGCTCTGGAGCTGAAGATGAAGGCAAGGAAGACACTAAGGATGTAACAGGCTTCTAGCTTGAGACGTGTGATAAATTTCAGAAATTTTCTAGTAGTCATGTATGGATGTGAGAGTTGGACTATAAAGAAAGCTGAGTGCCAAAGAATTGATGATTTTGAACTGTGGTGTTGGAGAAGACTCTTCAGAGTCCCTTGGACTGCAAGGAGATCCAACCAGTCCATCCTAAAGGAAATCAGTCCTGAATATTCTTTGGAAAGACTGATGCCGAAGCTGAAGCTCCAATACTTTGGCCACCTGACGTGAAGAACTGACTCCTTGGAAAAGACCCTGATGTTAGGAAAGATTGAGGGCAGGAGGAGAAGGGGGTGACAGAAGATAAGATGGTTGGATGGCATCACTGATGGACATGAGTTTGAGCAAGCTCCAAGAGTTGGTGATGGACAGGGAAGCCTGGCCTGCTGCAGTCCATGAGGCTGCAAAGAGTCAGACACGACTGAGCAACTGAACTGAAGTTTAAAGAGGAATACTAGACATCCAATTTGAGATTAGCTGAATTGAGGTTGCTTTGGGGCCATTTAGGTGTTTTATTCTGGCAAACAAAAGATGGCTCACAATTTAGGAAGAGAAAAGTAAGCCAGAGATATTTGGGAATCACATGTTTGAGAATCATAGGCACTTCCTGAGGACAGAAGTCATTACTAATTCCTCAGCATTTTGTCTTACATTGGAATGTTACTGCTGCTGCTGCTGCTGCTAAGTCACCTCAGTCGTGTCCGACTCTTAGCAACCCCATGGACCGCAGCCCACCAGGCCCCTCCGTCCATGGGATTTTCCAGGCAAGAGTACTGGAGCGGGGTGCCATTGCCTTCTCCTTTGAAATGTTACAGCACTCAGTAATCGACAACTTAAAACATAAATACAATTTTTAAATTACATGAGATGGTCTGTAGAAGAAAATATATTATTATGAACATCTGTATTCAGGGGAACTAAGTTTTGAATAATTCTAGTCTACATACAGTCACATTTGCGGTCACTGCATCAGAAAATACAAAGAAAGAGAATATAATTATGTTTCTATTTAAAATGAAGATGAGGGACTTCCCTGGTGGTCCAGTGGCTAAAACTCCGTGCTCCCAACTCAGGGGACTTGGGTTTGAACCCTGGTCAGGGAACTAGATCCCACATGCCACAACTAAGAGTTCTCATATCACAGCTAAAGATCCTGCATACTGCAGCGAAAAAAAAAAAAAAAAACCCACATGCTGCAACTAAGACCTACTACAGTCAAATAAATAAATATTTAAAAAAATAAAATGAAGCTGAGTCTGATGAAAACAGAAAAAGGGAAATCAAAGTAAGAGCAGAAATGGAAAAAGTGAAAAAAAGGAATGAACAAGAACAATTTGAAAGTAAAAAAGCTGAATTCATTAATAAAATTAATTTGAAAAACAAAACAGGAAATGGTAAGATTTCATTACTATAGAAGATAATTTAACTGGGTGAAATTACCCTTAGCTACATGCTAGTAAATTTTTTAGTGTGGAAATAGATAACAATTTGTAAATTAAAAAATAAAAATCCAGTTCTAAAAGAAACCAAGTACAAGATCAATTATACGTAAGTCAGAGAGAAAATGCCACCTACACTGAAGATGCAGGCCCGGCTGCTGACGCGACCTTTGCAGGTATTATTTTCTGTAACAGGAACCCCATCCACACTGACTCTAACAGTGTAGGAATCTTCTGGCATTGCTCTGGAAGGCAAATGGAAAACACACACGGAATGCAAAACTCTGTTATTTAATGTATAGCATTCATGAAAAATACCACCCTAGACTACATGTCATTTTGGTAAAAAAAAATAAAAGTGTCTGAAATTCTAACTGTTGTATGTGTGCGCATGCATGCTAAGTCGCTGCTGTACAACTGTGCTGTTGTAGAATTAAATTCAAAATTAATTGTGCTTCTGTGCAATTCAATTCAATTCTATATTATGGAAAGATGCTCTCCATTCTGAACTCTGTACTGCAAATTCTCACATCATGGATCTCAGGCAAAAGCTTATTCTAACCAATGCACTGGTTATTGAGAAGAAAAACAATAGTAACAATCATTTAAAATTGTAACATCATGTTGGTACAATTATTTTATGCTTACTTTCTAAAAAGTTTTAATCATGTTTCTCCCTAAGTAAGCTGCAAAACATCAACATGCCTAATACGGATAGAATCCTCTGGAATACAGGCTACCTGTCTCAGTATCAAAGTGGCCATTTAAAATGATTAATTTTTCTCCTAAGTTGCTAATAACAAACATCAATTTGAGTTGATAGTAAAGAACTTGAAATGTCAGTCTACAAAATGATCATCTTTAATCTTAATGAGCATGTCAAGATTCTGAACAAAATTAGTCAAACCAGACAGGAAGGTATAATTTTGATATTTTGAGGAGCATCATTGCAATTTAATAGTAGCCATTTATCTTCTAAAAGAGATCAATAATGATTACATAATAGCTCTAATAACCTGGGAAAAGATATAGAACACATTTTGATCACACCAGTATGTGGAAAAAGTACTACAAGTGAATGTAATAAAGATATAAAATAGTCTAAACACCATGAAGTCAAAAATAATAACTGATAATCAGAAAAATATTATTGTAATTGCCAGAGTGATAAAACTATTATAAAAATAATATTTATAACTGTGGTTATGATATGATGAAAATGATGTTATTAAAGACACTACAACATACCTAGTATAACATGTAATATGGGTTGAATGACTTGAATCTTTTTCTACATCACAAGAAATTGATCGGAAAGAAGAAATTAATTGCACTCTGTTTCCCAATTCAGCATTGTCAACTCCATAGTCAAACTGGTTTGCTTGAGCAAAACCTGAAAGAGTAAAAACACTCAATTATTACTAATGGAACTCTGTTTTCAAAGATCTAACAATTATCATTTTGTATTGAATCACCAAATGAATAAGGAAGGGTATTGATGTAAGCTGTTAATCTACTTCACATTTACCCCGGTGATTGCAATCTTCTTTGAAAACATAAATATTAGCCTATAATTAATTAATTCATAAAAGCAATGCTTGCAAATCTATTATCTGTCAGGTGTTGTTAAAGGCATTGGAAATCAAATGGCTTATATCCCACTAATGGGAGAGACAGGTGAAGAAATAGACAATATACACATATGTACCACCAGATGTTGTATCTGGTGGGGATAACTACTATGAAAACAGCAGGCAAGGGGGCACAGCAAGACAGACAAAGTGAACAGCATTTTACAAGGCATGGGGTCTTCACCTTGAGTACCTATAAAGCAAAATCGGAGGTAAGGACTTGCAAGTAGAGAGTTTGAGAGTTGATCCCTTACAGACAAGAGAGAAGAAAACCTAGACTCCACTGAAGGCAGCTGGGGCTCAGTCTTGCTGGGAAAGACTTTTGAGGAAAACATAGACAGCCTCTCAGAAGCAAAGAGTCAATGAGAAGAGTATATTCATCAAATTCTCTCCCATTCGCTGAGGGTTCCCCATGGGGGAAATGATTTTTCCTGCACTTTCAGGCTGCACATAGGTATATGCCACCTAGGTTCCAACGTCACGGCATCCAAGAAGCCCTTGGCACAAAGACACACTGTGGGACCTGTAGGCGAGAGCTGGAAGCATGGATTGAGTCAGGGTACACAGGGAACGTTTTGCCACAGCTGTGGCTAGAATAAGAGGTGGGAACCAGGATGTGTAGCTGAGTAAAAAAGGCATCTGATAGAGTTGACTCCTTGTGCCATACAGACATGCTCATGAATGCTAAGTCACGTCAGTCGTGTCTGACTCTCGGCAACCCTATGGACTATAGCCTGCTAGGCTCCTCTGTCCATGGGATTCTCCAGGCAAGAATACTGGAATGTTCTGCTATGCCCTTCTCCAGTGGACCTTCCTGACCCAGGGAGTGAACCCGTGTCTCTTACGTCTCCTGCATGGGCAGGTGGGTTGTTTACCGCTAGTGCCACCTGGGAAGCCCACAGATATGCTCAGACCCTACATTTGAAGTAGAATGCATTTTCAAGTCTACCAGACAGTGGTCAGCTAAGAGCTCTGCTAAAGATGTAATAGAGGGACTTTCCTGGTGATCCAGTGGTTAAGAATTCACCAGGGTACATGGGTTCAATCCCTGGTCAGGAAACTAAGATCACGTCTGCCTTGGGGCAACATCTGTGGTGGATTCATGTCAATGTACGGCAAAACCAATACAGTATTGTTAAAGTAAAAAAAAAAAAAAAAACACCTATGCAGCCAAATAAATAAAATATTTTCTAAAAGATTTAACACAACAGGGTTAATGGGACAAGCAACAGGCCTCCCCAGTTGGCCCTGAGGCTACAAGTGATACTTGTTTGACCTCTCTCAGCCATGGTACCCTCCCTACCCTCCCTACTCATAAGCCAGAACTTCAGCTAATGGAGTGATACTAACCTTTATCCTGAGGATCTGAGCCCTTGGTTTTCTTCCCCACCAAGGGCTGCCTGCTATGGCAGGCTACTGGCTGCCTGGTTGTGGCTGTGCTACTGGCTGTGGTTGTGGCTGCCTCCTATGCCTATAGACAGTTATCACTGCACATGGAAGCCAAGAGACGCCCCAAGAATACCACAAATTCCAGACACACTCCTCCTTCTCTGTATCAAGGAAAAGCAACCCTGCCTCTTCAGGATCACCAGAATTGACTATCTCTAGCAGTCCACCGCTTATGTTTGCTGAATTCAAACTGACAGGACAGTAGTGGTAGTTTCAGTTCAGTGGAACCCAGACTGGGATCCCTGCCAGAAGCATCCTCTATCTGGAAACTCAGACCCAGAACCCAGGAGAACTTAAAATTGCA
Source organism: Aepyceros melampus (assembly GCA_006408695.1). Classification (NCBI taxonomy): domain Eukaryota; kingdom Metazoa; phylum Chordata; class Mammalia; order Artiodactyla; family Bovidae; genus Aepyceros; species Aepyceros melampus. The sequence goes on along the minus strand of SJXQ01011091.1, from coordinate 8,286 downwards.
AGAACAGAAAGCACAGATTCAATCTTTTGATTACTGGAAGCAATAAGGACAGGGAGTAACCCTTCATTCCCAGCTCCATGTATCCATCTGTTGGGAAACAATAGTTTGGATCTGCCACTGGCTCAGTGCCTATGGCTCTGATGACGGACAGCGTCCCACCTCACAGGATGTTGTTCCCAAGCTGGGCTCTTAGCCTTGCCAGCTGTAGGCTCTTCCATCATTCTGTTAGGCCACCTGTTTCAGGATGATGCAAGGTTCATGGTCATGTGCCCAATATCACAATTTTTCACTATAAAATTTTTCACTATAAACACGTGCCTTGTTTTGAGGTCCTATTTTGTGAAATATTATGGCTTTTTATGGAATTTCATTGTATTTTGTGGAATTATATTCTCAGATGAGGCCAGCAAAGGCACTGTGGAAAGAGAAGGCAAAGCCTTCTGTGGAGCGGGTGTCAGTACCAGGAATAATGAATCTCTGCTTGTCCATGAGGGAAGGAAAGTGATTCAGCTGACATGACTGAGTGGCCAGGTGGACTTCTTAAGGATGGTCTCTACTGAGACTGTCCTACGTGCTGGTCTCTGCTACTGACAGGGCAGGTAGTCAGCAGTAGGTAGCTTAGTGCTGATGAAAAAAGGTCCCTAGTGTTGGTCCATGCATAGCCTTCCCCCATGGCCCTCTGTTCATAGGTCACTGGACAAGCACTCAAGTAGCCAAGGAGAGAAGCTTCTGAACGAGTCATCCAGTCAATCCAGTTGTTCTGCTGTCTCTGTCTTGTGGAAATTAACTTGAGACCTACAGGTTTGCAGCCTTCTGTGGTGGCTCAGATGGTGAAGAATCTGCCTACAGTGTGGGAGACCTGGGTTCAATCCCTGTGTCACTGTGACGAAGTTCATCAAATGCCAGAGCCATAAACTATAGCTGTGGGAACACTGCATGCCAGGGGACAGTGCTGTTTACAGGGAAGGGCATCTGGACCCTGACATCTGGGGTTGGAATCCCAGCTTCAGCAATTCCTTGCTGTCTGAACTTGAGCAGTACCTTTAGACATAAACTCACTTAGTCATTTTTCATGAGAAAAATGACCATAATAATCTACTTAGCAGGAATTATCAAGAAGACTAAATGAGGCCTTATATATAGTACTTAACATGGTGCCTGGCTCCTAGGTTAAGAGCTCAATTGATAAATACTCAGTTGATATATACTATACTTTAAGTCAGGCTTCCTAGGTGGTTTTAGTGGTAAAGAACCCACCTGTCAACACAGGAGGCATAAGAGATGTGGGTTTGGTCCCTGGGTTGGGAAGATCCCCTAGAGGAGGAAATGGCGACCCACTCCAGTATTCTTGCCTGGAAAATTCCATGGACAGAGGAGCCTGGCAGGCTATGGTCCATAGGGTCGCAAAGAGTCAAAATACAACTAAAGCAACTTAGCATGCATACATGCATATTTAAGTCACAAAATATTGATAGTTATTATTAGTGAATATTAATATCCTTTAAAAAAATAACAGAATAAGTGAGAGGCCAGGATTTGAACCATGGCTGTGATGCCAATCTGGCACCTTTGTGATATTCAGAGAAAAATAATATTTAAAAATGCACAATACAAAGCTATTCCCAGTTATCCAATGTAAGTTCCTCTAGAACCTATGTTCTTAGCTCCTCTTCTTTATAGGTGGAAAAAGTAAGCAGAAACTAAACAAAGAGTGGTATTTTAATAAATTAATTTTATTTATTTTAACATTTATTTTATTTAATTCTTCTAAGCTTAAAACTTAACCAAATAGGACTCATCCAACACAGGCTAAAATACAAACATATCAATTTGACATGTGAAAGATACTTGCATTGAGTTTGCAATTTAGGAAGGCAGTTACTGCTCAAATGGAATTTTGAGAGGATACATGAAAACACAGAAAAGCAAACTACTTGCAAAGCCACTTTTTCCTTTTGCCAATTTCTGCTTATCTCTGTACTTCACATTGAGTTTGGAACACACAGATGGGCTGCTGGCCACTAACTAAAGAACAGAGTTTTACTTGTGGTGTGGCTCAGGATGAGATATGTGTATTTATTTTCCTGTTAGGCACACGTCACATCAATGATATGGTAATGCGGATAATGTTTTTCAGCATTTCTATGACAAATACAAGTCTAAAAAATAACACCAACAAAAGATTATATTGTTTTTAGCTTGGGAAATGTTTCAATGTGTTTTATATATTATAACTTATTAGCTACTTCCAAAGAGTTAAAAGGAAATAGTAAAGAATCAGCTTTAAAAAAGAATTCTAATTTAAAAGTATAATTCTACGTAAGTCACTGGGTATAAAGAAGATACCTCTGGAAGTACTCCAAAGCATAAAGATTACATGAAGGGTTGGGTGTACCCTGGAAACAGAAAAGGTGGAGGCTTCAGATGGAAATTCCTGACATGTTGATGTATTTTTTTCCCTTTTTTCAGAAGAACTGAGACAAGACTAGCCAGGCACGCGGTCCTGGGTCTCCTGATAGCAGCGAGTGCTACTATCATGAAAAATGTGCGTGCTGTCACAGCCAGCAGTCGTCATGTACCATGCAGGCTGTTTTGATTCCTCTGGTTTAAAAAATTAAAAAATCAAAGTTGAGAAAGTACAAACCCACTTAAAATCTGTAACATTCAAAACAACGGGAAAAATGATGCAGCGTGATAGAGGAGAACTAAAGAAGGAAAGCATCCCTATAACATAAATGCAAAAGAATAAAAAAAAAGGCTCTAATTTATGGAGCAGATATTATATATCAGTGCCTTAGCTACATCATCCTTTTCAATATTCACAATAGCCCCAACAGGTAAGAATTAATAGCCCATTTCATTGATGAGGAAGCCGAGGCTTAGATAAGAAACTTGCCCCAGTCCCCTAGGGGGAAGTGGCAAAGTTGGAGCTGAAAGCCAGTTGAACCTGACTAAAGTCTATGTGCTTTTCATAATATTATAAAACTTATATAATTCACCACTTCAGTTAAACAAAAATATACCTGCCAGACATTGTAATAAGGGAATATCTAGAAAACAACAAAAGTAAAATGCTATACCTTCCAATTGATTTTTTTTAACAAAGAGAAATATCAAGGAAGACAAGTGAGAAATAGAAGGAATGAACATCAAGAAATAAACACAATAAAGTTAGAAACACTCCAGAACTTATCAAAATGATAACACTCCTCATTAAATCAGCCATCTTAGAAGGAGATACAATGATTTCTACAATTTTGCCGCTGCTCAAAACACTTACTTGGGCAGCATAATTATAAAACTATATAACTTTGACTCCTGAAGATAGACTTTAGAAGAAAGTAAAACACTAGCAAATTTTTACCTGTAAAGTTCATTATGTGTGAAAAGACAAAAGCCATTTGGATAAAAAAAAATTACTAACAATAGATCTTTCTGGAAGGTGGAATTTCAGAGAACTCAAGTTAAATATTTCTATATTTTAGTTTTTCATCGTGACACTACAAAAATTTTAAAAGTTATATGGGACCAACATTTAGGTGATCAAGTATTTAAAAAGCCATTACTAACATTTAAGTTATAGAGTATTTAAAATCCCATTAGAAGGTCCTCTTCTGTGATTAATAAATTATCTCTGTATTCAATTCTAAACATGGAGTCTGGGTCAGACACAACACTGACAGGTTAAAGTGGTTGCTCCAAATAAATTTTGTTCAAGTACCACATTCACGTAGCCTTGGAGGTCTGGTGTATTTTGTAAATTCATTATCATTACCTTAGACACATTCTATGTATATCATTGGCCCCAAAACAGTATTTAGACTCATCTTTGAGAAAGACATTAGGTAGCACAATTTTAGTCACCTACTGTGTGTGGTTAAAGTAAGGAGAGGGAAGACATATCAGAGTAGGCAAACGTATCTGCAATTCAAATAGGATTTAACTATCTTATAATTCTTGGCTGGAAGCATCCAGAAATGCAGATTGATGAGAAAACTAGAGAAACTACAAATTCATCATGACATTTTGTGCTTCATAAGTAAGAGGACTACTCCTGAGACTCATGAAGTTTACCAAAGAGAAAAGGTTATAGCTGGATTAATAAGGATGTTCCTCCAAAATGCCTTAAGAATGGAATGGTTTGTTTTGTTTTTCCCTATTTCTAACTAGGGATGGTCTGAGTCTATGCAACTAAACTCAAGCCATGGTTCCTGGATGAGAAAAAGTTTGTGTCCTAAGCCGCTTCAGGGGCATCTGACTCTTTTGTGACCCTATGGACCACAGCCCAGCAGGCTCCTCTGTCCATGGGATTCTCCAGGCAAGAATACTGGAGTGGGTGGCCGTGCCCTCCTCCAGGGAGATCTTCCCAACCCAGGGGGATTAAAACCCCATCTCTTACGTCTCCTGCCTTGGCAGGCAGGTTCTTTACCACTAGCACCACCTGGGAAGCCCACAGAAAAGGTGTAGGTGTTTATCTATGAAGGCAATGGCACCTCACTCCAGTACTCTTACCCGGAAAATCATGGACGGAGGAGCCTGGTAGGCTGCAGTCCATGGGGTCGCTGAGGGTCAGAGACGACTGAGTGACTTCACTTTCACTTTTCACTTTCATGCATTGGAGAAGGAAATGGCAACCCACTCCAGTGTTCTTGCCTGGAGAATCCCAGGGATGGGGGAGCCTGGTGAGCTGCCATCTATGGGGTCACACAGAGTTGGACACGACTGAAGCGACTTAGCAATTGCTTTATAATGTGTTGGTTTCTGCTGTGCAACACCACAAATCAGTTATAATTACATATATATAAATAAGTGTAAGTCACTCAGTTATGCCCAACTCTTTGCAACCTCATGGACTGCAGCCCACAACCATGAGATTTTCCAGGCAAGGATACTGGAGTGGGTTGCCATTTCCTTCTCCAGGGGATCTTCCCAACCCAGGGATCGAACCCAGGTCTCCTGCACTGCAGGCAAATTCTTTATTGACTGAGCTACAAAGGAAGCCATATATATATATATATATATATATATATACACACACACACACACACACACATACATATATCCCTCCCTCTTGAGTCTCCATCCTACCCCTCTAGATAGTCACAGAGCACCAGGCTGGGCTCCCTGTGTTAATATAGCAGCTTCCCACTTTTGAGGCAGAAGGAAATACCTGGGCGGTTTTATTGTTTTGTTTGGTTTGGGATGCTTTTCTCACGGCATCTAAATCTCTGTTAAAAATCCAGCACTATCTAAGCAAATATTAACAATAAATACTATAAGGGAGCTATGGATAAAGACATTCTAAAAAGTCTTTAACAAACACATTGTCTCCAGGTGTCTAACTCTTAAACAACAACAACAACAACAAAAACACACACACACACTTTAATCCAAAATATACTGTTCACAATTTAGAGGCACAAATCATTTCAAGTACACCATTGAGAGATTAAAATTCCACAGAAATTTTACTTAGAAATATTGAAAGATACTTCAATACATAAGACAGAATTATTAAATATCTTGCTTTGTTAATTCTCTGACTGCATAAAAATCCCATTGCACTTCTTAAAGACTAAATAAAAGTTTTTATTAATATTATTTTAAAACCTTTATTTCCCATCTTTAAATATTCATAACCATCTGAATACTACCATCATTTAGATTGTAAAGGCTGAATGGCTAAACAAACCATGTATTTCTATTTAACTCAAGAAACAGTCGCTCATTAAATATATTCAGTAATTGCCTACTTTGTTTCCATCCCAAGACCAGGAAAAGATAAAGTCATACATAACCCATGTACTGATGAAGTATATGATAAGGATTGCATGGCAGAAGAAGGGATCCAAAGCTTTGCTTTCAATTGTCTTTTTCCCTTCATAACCATTCTACTTCTCCATCATACACCCTTACTAACATCCTACTCCTTTGAACTCCACAAATGTTTTATTTAATATAAAATATTTTATTTAATGTAAAAATAAATGCTATTAGACCCATGAAGAACAAAGTAGGTAACTGCAAGTTGGGTTAAAGATGTTTGTTTCAATTCAGTCATTATAGTCCAGATCCTGGAGTTAAACAAGTAATTATAGTACAAATTCAGATGGTCAGGCTGATAGAGACTCTCTGGGGTTTCATTAGGTGTCAAAGAGGATAGAGTTTTCTTACTCTGGCCAAATAGAGAAGCAACTCTAGTGGATTTAGAAGAGAAAAAAAAATCAATCTCTAAATGTGAAAGTCTTTAAAATACCTCAACCTTGGTGAAAAATAAAAGGCAACCGTACCTTCTCCTTTGATAGTCAGCCTTGTTGCTCCATTTATGCTGCCATATTTAGGTATTACTTCTGTGATTTTGGGAATTATTTTAGAGCCATCTGAAAGATATGAAAGTACAGTAGAAGTAAAAGCCTCAAGTACTTCATTTCAGCATCAAATGTTATGCTACAAATTACAATGGTGTAAGAAAATCATCATGGAGATTACAGGACAGAAAGTAAATACACTTATGTTTTATTTTTGGTTCTATTACTAACCAATGACCAGACACGGAGTTAAGTCTTTAACTTAGTTAATACTCATTGGCTTCATGTAGAGCACTATCTTACCTGCTACAAAGAAGAATAATACATGATCATTTTCAGCATGCGTGCCTATCATATTAAACATTTATTAGACCCTTAATTGCATATAGTGCTCTGCTAGATGCAGTCAGTTCCATAACTACAGCTATCAGCCCACACAAGCAGCAGACAAGGCTGGAGAAACAGCTCTATGGAGAATAAGGTCATTATCAAAACCCCTAAGAAATGCATAGCCTGGTAAATTGAAAGAATAGTCCAGGTACAGAAAGGAATGGTGTGTTTTAAGAAGAAACTGTTTTCTGTGACAGAGTTAAGACTTCAGGGAAGATTATTTCTGAAACTTTCTGATGATAGTGAGTTCTCAATGGAAAGGTCACTAATTCATTCAATAAAGTGTTAGGCTCCTGGGCATTGAAAAATGTGTGACATTCCCAACTTTTTCAAAAACTCAACTTAGTAGATGACAGGAGAGAGCACAGGGGCGACGTGAGTAAGCAGGGGCGTTTCATCCACACTCCTGGCGTCATACTGGCTTTTGGAAAGAAGAGTGTACCTGCTGTGCCTGGGAGAGCAAACACGGATTAGCTAGGCTGGACAAACCGGGGGCAAGGTGGACTTCTAGGCCAAGACAGGTGCCTCTGCAAACATAGGGATGAGTGAGCAGTTTCTTCGGGGAACTGGAATTGATGCTTCAAAATAATCAAAAGTTACAGGATGGCTTAAGGGATTTATTTTCTGCTTAAACTGTACAGGTAATTATTTGGTCCAGTAACAAATTCTCAGAATAGGTGGAAAAAGTTAAGTGACATAAAGAAAATCAAATATCAAATATCAAAAATCAAATATCACAGATATTTGAAATGGACGACTGAGAAAAAGTTTAAAAATGATGATTTAATTCATTCCTGCCTGAGAAAAGTTTAGTGTGGACTTCACCTACAGTGGCAAAAGCTCTCCAGCATAAAGAAGACTGCCTTCCCCCTCCAAGACCCAATGACTCTGCCCTTGACGTTTGTCTTTGTCAAGAGTTTCAAGGCCACTCCTGCTTCAGGCACATTTGTAACCTGGAGCAGTCCACAGCCAAGAGTAGGAAACTCCAGCGAGCAGACTGGATCCTGTCTCCTAGACGCGCTGCTCCTCGCCTATCTCAGGTTCATCCTCCCCGTTATCTCCACAGCCAACTCCAGTTTCTTATCTTATCAAGTCTCATTCCAGCCCTCTCTTGGGTATTAGTTGAAGGCACAGGGCAGCTGCCCCTGGAAATGACTGACACCCGCCACAAAGACCCATTCCTGTCCTACTGGGAGACTCTGTCCTTCTTTAATGGAGAAGGGATACAAAAATGGAGAAGGGAGGGGTCGGATTGTGTCCCCCACCTCCAGCCAAGTGAAAAAGATGTTTTAGTTGCTCAGTCGTGTCCGACTCTACGACCCCGTGCACTGAAGCCCACCAGGTTCCCCCATCTGTGGGATTCTCCAGGCAAAATACTGGAGTGGGTTGCCATGCCCTTTTCCGGGGGATGTTTCCGACCCAGGCCTCCCGCATTGCAGGCGGGGTATTTACCGTCTGAGGCAACAGGGAAGCCCACCCGCAGCCAAACTGCAGTCTATTTTTCAACTGAGTCACCACGGATGGAAGGGGTGAGGTTCCATAATTCAAACAGCATCTCTGACGGCAAGAGCAATTTGTCTTCGTATGT
>SJXQ01011090.1:222949-240992 GCA_006408695.1 Aepyceros melampus | reverse complement strand
AGTTCGCTGATTCCTAGAATATCAATGTTCACTCCTGCCATCTCTTGTTTGACCACTTCCAGTTTTTCTTGATTCATGGACCTGATATTCCAGGTTCCTATACAATATTGCTCTTTACAGCATCAGACCATCCTTCTATCACCAGTCACATACACAGCTGGGTATTGTTTTTGCTTTGGCTCCATCCCTTCATTCTTTCTGGAATTACTTCTCCACAGATCTCCAGTATCATATTGGGCACCTACTGACCTGGGGAGTTCCTCTTTCAGTATCCTATCATTTTGCCTTTTTATCCTGTTCATGGGGTTCTCAGGGCAAGAACACTGAAGTGGTTTGCCATTCCCTTCTCCAGTGGACCACATTCTGTCAGCATATGGTACTTATTCAATAAAAAAATGTTGTTGTTGTTAATAAATAAGTGACTGAATGAGTTGTAGTTTGCAAATACATTCCTGATAATGTCCTTTGATTCTACTATAGGTTTGTAGCCGAAAACACCAACAGAAGAAAAGGAAAAGTCAACAGGATATTTGTAATGATCATCAATTTCACTTGACTTCTGGATGGCAATAAGAGTGGCATCAATGGAATCATTGGTATTATCTTCAAAGAAATGTTTTGCAGATATAATGTTCCCTCACCATATTCTAGCCCACTCTATTGTTATCTAAATAGCCCAGCAAAACTTGCTTGTAAGATCTGAATTTTAATGCTTCTCATGGCTGTTACAAAAGTAGTAAGTCAATCATATTAAACGAGGCCAAATGAACACTTGTTGACGAGGATCAGGTAAGTAATTGGTTACCTGGCATTGTCTCACCGTCCATGAAATCTTCTACACTTGGAAGAGATGCTAAAGAAGAAGGTAGGACACAATCTTCTCAAAGAGATTATGACTCCAAGAGTTAGAGAGAGACGACTTCCAGAATGTAATAATGACAGAGAAAACAAGTTGTAGTGGCAGTTATGAGTAAATAATAAGCAAACTTGAATGAATAGAAACTGATTGTGGATTATAAAGTCTTCTTCCACTCTCACATCCATTAAGGAAGCCATAAGATTCCATTGATTACTGTAGACAGAGAAATTTGCATCTGACAGGAAGATACGGAGTTGAGGAAATGAGAGACCTAGGCTCTGTCTACACTGGAAAGTGTGCTGCTGCCCTAGTGGTTATGAAAACTATAGACCTTTGGCAGACTTGCTGCAACCCATAATTTCTTTTTTTTTTCAGCCTAACCTAGAAGCGACTTAGCAGCAGCAGCAGCAGAATGTTCTTATGTTCTCTGAACTGCCCACTGTTTCCCAGTGTTTCACTCTGTGTCCAAATACCACTTGAAGGTCAGTCTTCCTCTTTTATGACTGCTGTACCCAATTTCAATCTGTGGAGATTGTGTTTCTCACACCACCAACAGGCAATTCTTAGACACTGGTTGGGTGTCCTACAATGTAACTAAATTTTGACACCATCTATCAAGAGATAGCATTAGAAGCCACAGGTAAGAGGCTCAATCTCACTACACTGCCCCCGCTCTTATTTCAAACACTGGTCACAGTTCTAGGTTGCTACTTTTGGTCCATTTGGCTACAAATCGGAGGTTCCCACAACTTCCTCCACAGCTTCAACTAACTTACTAGAGTGGCTCAAAGAATTCATATACACATTTTACTTACTAGGTCACCAGTTTATTAGACAAAAGAATGTAACTCGCAAGCAGCCAGATGCAAGAGATGCACTGCTGCTGCTGCTAAGTCACTTCAGTCGTGTCTGACTCTCTGCGACCCCATAGACGGCAGCCCACCAAGTTCTCCTGTCCCTGAGATTCTGCAGGCAAGAACACTGGAGTGGGTTGCCATTTCCTTCTCCAACGCATGAAAGTGAAAAGTGAAAGTGAAGTCGCTCAGTTGTGTCCGGCCCTCAGCGACCCTATGGACTGCAGCCTTCCAGGCTCCTCCATCCATGGGATTTTCCAGGCAGGAGTACTGGAGTGGGGTGCCATTGCCTTCTCACAAAGAACTCGTATACACATTTTACTTACTAGGTCACCAGTTTATTAGACAAAAGAATGTAACTCGCAAGCAGCCAGATGCAAGAGATGCACTGCTGCTGCTGCTAAGTCACTTCAGTCGTGTCTGACTCTCTGCGACCCCATAGACGGCAGCCCACCAAGTTCTCCTGTCCCTGAGATTCTGCAGGCAAGAACACTGGAGTGGGTTGCCATTTCCTTCTCCAACGCATGAAAGTGAAAAGTGAAAGTGAAGTCGCTCAGTTGTGTCCGGCCCTCAGCGACCCTATGGACTGCAGCCTTCCAGGCTCCTCCATCCATGGGATTTTCCAGGCAAGAGTACTGGAGTGGGGTGCCATTGCCTTCTCCAAGAGAGGCACAGGGCAATCTATTTGTAAAGAACACAGAGCTTCCATGCCTACTCAAGTGCACCACTGTCCCCATTTCTCCATGTGTTCAACCCAGAAGCAATTTGAATTCCATTTTTAGGTTTTGTTTTTTTTTTTAGGGAAGCTTCATTACACAGGTGTGATTGATTAAATCACTGACCATTGATGACTGAACTCCATCTCCAGGCTCTTTCCCCTTCCTGGAGGTCTGAGGGTGGTCTAAGCTCAATCACATGGTTGGTTCTGCAGACAGTCAGCCCCCATCCTTAGGTGCTTTCCTGGTTGCTCTCAACATTTAGAAAATTCTAAGAGTTTGTAGAGCTGTGAAGTAGGAAACTTGGAGGAAGATCAAATATATATGACAAATATGTTTTTGTCATCTAAATGACAACATATACATTTTTCTTACAAATCACAATTTTATACCTTCAAAAGTCACACTTTCTCTTGGGCATTGTCTCTCTTTGAAAATTCAGAATGAAAGTGTGTCCCTCTCTTAATTTCATCTGTGACCTACTCCTTTCTTATAAGATTGCTACTCTTTGCAACGTTGAGCATGGGTATTTGGTATTTACAACCAATAATGACTATGATGGTTTAAGATACCATTCTCATTTCATGGAAGCCTACAGTGCCTTGGGTAGGGATAGGTATTCAGAGCAGAGTTCTAGGTGCCCAACTGTTGATCTTGCTACCTTTCTGATCATATCAAGAGAATAACCATCTACTTTGTCTTCAACAGGTAAGACCCAGAACAGATTAACAACCATAGAGGCCTCAGGCTTTGAAAAAAATATGACCTCCCAATCTACCCCCATCATGTGATTTAATACAAAAATAAAACTCATATATAAATCAGGAAGTCCATTAATAAAGTTCTGCTTTTTCCCATGACAGTTATTTTAATGCTTTGCTAAAATAACAGTTTTTATTTTTTCAGGTTCAGTCTCCCCAGTGGAAAATCTAGTCAGCATCAAGTATATTTAATGAAATAACAATGTGAACTCTGCAAGGGCCAACATCTTTGATCTACAGAAAGTTCATCACCCAACAACTCTCTAAACCTGCTAGGCTCAGTCATCAAGGAAGGGGCACCTTAGACTTCACAGATATATAAGGAGGGGGTACACTGGGGCAATGGGTCTTGTCAGGCCTGGCTAACACTGATTTCTATACTCACCTTACAGTTTGAGGGGGTCAGTTGGTGAAGTGGAATATGAGAGAAAGCATGCTCACTTTTGTACCTTCTAACTGGAAGGTTCTTTGACTCTTCAGATGCCAAAATGTCCTTAGGGGCTAGTCCAGGACTATCAGTCATCATGACTTATGCTCCCTCTGGCTTATTCTACCTATAGTTTTCAGCAGAGTTGCCCAGGTGTCATTCACTTTCCTGAATTGCAAAAGAAAAAAAAAATCGTGAGGGACAAAGTCTTCAGGAAGATCTTGTTTCAACCCAGTAAAACATCATTGCCCTCTGTTCTTTTTCTTTGTAGAAATGCTCATCAAAATCATTTAAAGAAGGTAATGATAACCCTGCATGCAAGAAGCAAAAGAGACACAGATGTATTGACTAGTCTTTTGGACTCTGTGGGAGAGGGCGAGGGTGGGATGATATGGGAGAATGGCATTGAAACATGTCTATTGTCATACGTGAAACAATCAACAGTCCAGGTTTGATGCATGATACAGGGTACTCGGGGCTGGTGCACTGGGATGACCCAGAAGGATGGCATGGGGAGGCAGGTGGGGGGGCGGTTCAGGATGGGGGACACATGTACACTCATGTGTTCATGTCAATGTACGGATTCAAGTCAATGTATGGCAAAACCAATACAGTATTGTAAAGTAAAATAAATAAATAAATTATTTAAAATAAAATAAAAATTTTTAAAAAGACACTCTTTCTGTTTAAAGAAAGAGAAACTTTAGCACCACATATAGGGTATCCTATCCAAAATCAAAGTAGGTGCCTTTGTTTGCACCTGTTTTATATTTAACCAAGGTATCTCAGTTAACTTTCAGGAAAAAATTTCCAAAGTAATTATTTCTATTTTATAGACTAAAAACTGAGGCTATGGATGATTAAGCAATTTCCCTCGAGATCACTCATTTAGTAACTGAGTCTTGTTTTGAATTAAGATTTGCTCCTAACTATCAATACACAAAGCATATGCTCATTAACTGTTTACTATGCTGGTGGACCAGAGATGCTATTTCTCTGTGTACTAGCACGTAGGACTGGAATCATATAGAATGACCCAGCTTTTTGAGCTCTGTTCTGTTCTCTCATGAGAACCTCATGGCCTTCAGACCTTGCTGTAAGAGTCAGTGGATATGGCAGTTCTCCCCTTCCAAAGACAAGTAAATAGAATTATGCAAATCAAATTGGTAAAGTCATTGCCTCTGAAACAAACCCAAAGCCATAACCACCCACCAAATTGCATAAAACAGAGCTGTGGCTCTAAGAATACACAGTAGCTCTAAATGCACTGAAATAGAATGCACCAGTATAGCTGTTAGGATGTCATACTGGGGAGGAAACAAGCAGTTACTCCCTCAAGGCTGAAAAGGTCATGTGCTACAGTAGATGTATTATCATAGCTTTCCACAGAGCCAGACAAAAAGTGAAAGAATTCAAATTGGGCCTAGGTAGAGGGAAGAATGAAGAAAGGGGCTTCTATAAGGAACTTGTGACTGTAGCTCTCAAGGGTTTGAAATACAGATTTGATTTTGTTTCTTTATAAATGTTGTAAATGAGGTGATTGGAAATGTTTTACTATAGCTTACTCAATAACAGTAAGCTGCATAAGTGAAGCTAAGAATTTTACTTTTATCTCACTCATTCTTTACAAAACTCTGTGAAGCAGAGGTTGTCCTCACTCATAACTTACTGATAAGGAAACCGGGGCTTACCTCGTGACTTGCTTATGGCCACAGGGTGAGCTGCAGAGTCAGTGTGGCCCTGGAGCTCTGTGTCCCTCTAATCTGGCAGATTCACTCTATTCCTGTATTTTCTCTGTGTTCCCATCCAGATTCTTTACTAGACAACTGGCTATGCTTGGTCCAACATGACATTTTTTTTTTCTTTTCCATGAATGCTAACTCTAACCAACCTCTCTTGCTACTATTTTGGCCTGTAGCAAAAGGTTCAAAATCTCTCCCAGCTTATTTCCCCCACTTATCCATACTTTCTGATCGAGAAACATCTGGAAAAGTACAAACAGCTGACTGTAGGCCATGGATTAGGCTCTGAGAAACTTGGCTCTCAGGTTTCAAGACCTTACTCTGTATAAAAATCCCCCTTCACAACATGGACCATGCGAGAGGAGAATAGCAGTGTACACAGCCACTCACTGATGGGCACCAAGCAGTGCCCCTGGCAACCCCACAGAAATCATCCTTTGGCAATGTTTAAACCTTGTTAAATGCCCAGAACTTGTGGGTGAACTCATCTGCAGGGCACAGGAAGTAGCAACTCCTGGTGGAAAGAGCATTGACTCTGGCCTGAATTCCTGCTATTACCTCACCTGTCATGGGACCTGGAAAAGTTTGCTCAGATCTCCTGAGCCTTTATTTTATTCAACCTTAAATGAAGATAGACATACCTACTTATAAAATGACTGAGATTTTTTTAGTACAAGAATTCATATCATGTATCTAAAATAGCAATGAAACCCAGATTGTTGTTCCCTTTCAACAGTGGTGATCATGCGTTGTGCACTTGCTAAACACACAGGCACTTAGTGCTCACTGTATCTCCACATAGTTCTATGAGATACATTCTATTAACTCTCTCTCTCTCTCTCTCTCTCTTTTTTTTTTTTTTTTTCGCATAGGTAAGCAAACTTAGAGTTAGTAAGGTTATATAACTTGCCCAGAGTCACATGGCCAGGACTGTGGGAGACTTTATTTGATCCCAGTTTTGTCTGAGTCTGAACTCGTGCATTTTATACCACCTTTCATGCTGTCTTCTCTTCTCCATCTCCTCTACTTCACCACAATTCTTTCATTTCACAATTCATTCAAAGGTGACAACTTAATATTAGAGCAAATAGATGGAATATGATATTAGTTATCCATAAACTTAGCCCAGGGTACATGTTTATGGCCAGGACTTTGGTAAAGGGCAAGGCAGCTGCAGGGGAGCAGAGGAGAACCAAGCAGCAGAGTTGATTGATCCTGTTGAATACAATTTACCTTCAGAAGGAAAATGCATCGGGGCACCTGATCTTCAGCTCTTCCTATCTTGTAATTCTGAAATAACCTGATCCAGAAGGTTTACTGTTCCACAACTGGTTTGGAGGTGTCACTCTGGCTTAACCTGAGGCCTCTGATTAAAACTCCAGCACATGATCATCAATGATATTTTCACTCATTTTTCCTTGAATGAGGCTTGTAAATACCTCCCAGTACATTCTCTCTGGATTATCCCCGTGATGCACGGGGATAATCCAGAGAGAAGGTGTGGGGCGGGAGGGGGGAGGTGGGGGTCGAGATTGGGAGTTCATGTATACTTGTGGCTGATTCATGTCAATGTATAGCAAAACGAATACAGTATTGTAAAGCAAAACAAACTAAAAAATAAAAATTAATTAAAAAAATAAAAAACCTCCAGTAGCACCTCTTTGACTTTTATATAGCTACTTCTGTTAGTCAATCCAAGAAAGGCTAATGGGCTTCCAACTTTGGAAATTATTGTACCTGGGCATTCAGTGAAGTGTTGATTTTACAGTTTTATAAGAATGGCTTATTCAAGAAGGAAATCTTCCTAAGTTATGAATTTCGCTTACCCTAGCTTAGGAATGAGATAAATAGCAACAGTCCCATAACACAGACAGTGTTTCTTGGTGAGCATCAGGATCCAAGCCATTCTTCTTAAACTTGAAACCAGAATGAAATTTACATGCACAACTCATACACTGGTAGATATTAGACGTATCTACCCTTGGACATTTTTTTTTTTTCTGATTATGGATACCCTTGTGAAAAAATGAGACAACCTTCTTCCAAAAGGATTGGCAATATTTTTCCTCCTACTCTGGAGGGAGGGAGGTATTATTGCCCTTTTACAGAGATAGTCTGAAGAATGGCCAGTATACTACTAAATATGAATCACAACTCAGTATACCAATCTGTCTCCATGAAATGGATTCAACACAGAAATACAAGCTGGGTAAGTATCTTTTAGCAGCCACCAGAAATCCCCTTCAAAATTGCTTCCAGCCACCCCCATTTACTTGTTCTGCTACTTCTCTCTTTGCTCTCTCTTTCTTGTATTTTTTTTTTTTAAATAATATGCTCCATGTTGGCTACATACTTTGGTTCCTGTTCTCCCTTCTAACCATTGGATGCATGATCCAGTTTCAGTCTTTCTGTGTATGGCAGAAACTGTCAGTGCTTCTCCCGCACTCCTTTGACATTAGTGAACATCATAAGGATTCCCTTACATGTGAATGGCTTCTTAGTGCTAGTGCAAACATCACAACTCTCTCAGTTCAGTTCAGTCACTCAGTCATGTCCAACTCTTTGTGACCTCATGGACTGCAGCATGCCAGGCTTCCCTGTCCATCAACAACTCTTGGAGATTTCTCAGATTCATGTCCATTAAGTTGATGATGCCATCCAACAATCCCTCCACTGTTATCCCCTTCTCCTTTTGCCTTCAATCTTTCCCACCATCAAGGTCTTTTCCAATGAGTCAGTTCTATGCATCAGGTGGCCAGAGTATTGGAGTTTCAGCTTTAGCATCAGTCCTTCCAATGAATATTCAGGACTGATTTCCTTTAGGATGGACTGGTTGGATCTCCTTGCAGTCCAAGGGACTCTCAAGAGTCTTCTCCAACACCACAATTCAAAAGAATCAATTCTTCTGTGCTCAGCTTTCTTTATAGTCCAGCTCTCATATCCATACATGACTACTAGAGAAACCATAGCTTTTACTAGACAAACCTTTGTTGGCAAAGTAATGTCTTTGTTTTCTAATATGCTGTCTAGGTTGGTCATAGCTTTTCTTCCAAGGAACAAGCATCTTTTAATTTCATGGCTGCAGCCACCATCTTCAGTGATTTTTTGAGCCCAAGAATATAAAGTCTGTCACTGTTTCCATTGTTTCCCCATCTATTTGCCATGAAGCGATGGAATCAGATCACTTTGTGATCAGATCTGTGATCACAAAAATCTGTGATCTGATCTGTGATCAGATCTTAGCTTTGTGAATGCTGAGTTTTATGCCAGCTTTTTCTAACTCTCTACTTCTCTATAACTTTCTACCTGAATGTTTTTTCAGGCAATAGGAACACACCACACCTCCTCCCATGGAAGACAAAAGTCCTAGAAGTTAAATTCCCCACAGGAGACTGCCATCAATTTCCCTAGTGAGATATGTGCTATACAGTCCCCTAAAGACTCCTTGACTAATTTCCCCCTCCCCTACTGGTGCTCCTTCAATTCATCTCCCAAATAAATGAAAAGTGAAAGTCGCTCAGTTGTGTCCAACTCTTTGCAACCCCATGGACTATAGAGTCCATGGAATTCTCCAAGCCAGAATTCTGGAGCTGGTAGCCTTTCCCTTCTCCAGGGCATCTTCCCAACCTAGGGATTGAACCCAGGTCTCCCACACTGCAGGCAGATTCTTTACCACCTGAGGCACAAGGGAACCCAAGAATACTGGAGTGGGTAGCCTATCCCTTCTCCAAGGGATCTTCCTGACCCAGGAATCGAACTGGAGTCTCCTGTATTGCAGGTGGATTCTTTACCAACCTGAACTATCAGGGAAGCCCCCAAATAAATGAATCATATTTAAATCTCTGTCTCAAGCTCTGCCTCTTGGAGTAGCCAACCCACCATACTACTCTAGTTTTAGGCATGAGCATTCTTTGGTACATAAACTTATATGTCTTTTGTGACCTAAAGGAAAAGATCCATAGAGTTAAGCCCTGCCATAGACTCCTGATAAATGGTGCAGTCAAACTTGATCTTCAGCTAGGTTGTTCTAGGTAAGAGAAGTTTGAGACATTACAAATAACTAAATTAATGCAAAATTTCATGATTTTTGCAAATGAATAGACCAAATAAGGTAGTTTCTGAAAAACTGTCCCCAAATTACTTCAAAAATAATTTTGTATGAACTTGACTTGTTCTGAGACAATATAATATGGTGGTAGAAGCTTGGACTTTGAAGTCAACCTTCTTGTACCTCTCTTAGCCAATGCCTGTGTGGTAGACATTCAAGTGAAAGGCACAACCTCCTAGATACTTCCAGGGCAGGTGACTTTCATTTGATGAGGACAATTCTTACCAGAAGGATGTAGCTGTGAACTGTTAGCTGAGGGTTGGGTACTTTGCTTAATAAAGAGGATCTTAGTGGGACATCAATAGCCATTATTAATCTCCTCTGCTTCCTAAAATGTATATCATGTGGTTAATAGTAGAATTCTAGTCATTTCTGCTATAGTGATTAGAAAAAAATCCACCAATGCTTATCATGTTTTCTAATCAATTGTTACCAAAAAGTATTCTAATAGTTTGCTTCCTCTCTCCCCAGACACCAAATATGCCATCTCTTGTCGACATAGTGAAGGTACAAGTGTTAGTTGCTCAAATGCGTCTGAGTATTTGTGACCCCATGAATATAGCCCTCCAGGCTCTTCTGTCCATGGGATTTTCCAGGCAAGAATATGGAATGGGTTGCCATTTCCTTCTCCAGGGCATCTTCCTAACCCAAGGATTGAACCTGAGTCTTGTGCATTGCAGACATATTCTTTACCATCTGAGTCACCAGGGACATAGCGGTCATAGGCTATCATTAAGGAAGAATTGTAGAAGCATCTCGTCTTCTGGTACCTCATAAATTTTTTGCTAATCTTAGGAATTCTGAATTTGTTTCTAGATCTCACCTGGGCAGCATCCTTGCATCTATACAAATCTTGGGGTGGGAAAGCAATTACACTATCTTGTGGGTTTATGAGAAACTACCAACCTGTATTTGGACAGACTGTCTATATTGCCACAACATGCTTTGGGTCCAGGGACTAAAATCTTGGACCAATCCCATCTGCTTTCTGAAAAATTATTTTCCATTAATCCTTTCCTTCACATGCATAGCTCCTCTGTTTACTAATGGCTAACAGAGCTTTTCAGCAAAATAGAGTGGTGGGAAAACAATAAATTAAGAATCAAGAGGCCTGAATGTGAATCCCAGTTTTATCACCTCCCCATTGTGGAAACCTCAGCAAGTCACTTTTCTCCCAAGCATCCTTTTCCTTCTTTATAAAACTGATTCTAAAGACCCACCCTGAGTCCTTCACAGGATCATTGTGTGATCAAGTGAGAAAACACACACTTGATATATAATAATAATAATTTGTCCGAAGGCAAATTATTAATGTTATTGCCATTGCAATGCTGGGTATATTTATCTTTGAGTGTCCCTAGTCTTATAACTTTGGCTAATGAGTGGTATAGATCCAAATAGAACCCCTGCAAAAGCCTCATCAGTGGCTCCACTTTACCCTGAGCATCCTCCTTTAGCTCTTCAGTGATCTAAGTCTTCCTTTTATGGTAAGTTATTCAACTTTTATCCAAGATTAACTTTCCAGAGAAATAGAATTATACTGTTATACCAAGGAAGATAATTTCAAAATCCATTAAAATGACTAATTTAATATTAATATATTTGTCTATTATATCATTTCTAATACAAAGCTAACTTTTCTTTCAGAGCTGTACTAAGATACTGGTGATACTTATAACACAGATTTTAGATTAAATTTTAGTTCTGATTCATGCTGCCTGTGTGGCCTGGAGCAGAGCACCTAACCTCTCCCAGTCACTGTTCCTTTAATATATAAAATGGAAATATTAATAACATAAACTATCTCCAAAAGTTGTTATGAGTCTTAAATACCATAACACTAAAGCCCTTTTCATTGATCCTGAAACATTATACCAAATAAGTATTGTCTATTGTTAACATGGGCTTCCCTGATGGCTCAGATGATGAATCTGCCTGCAATGCAGAGACCCGGGTTCAATCCCTGAGTTATGAAGATCCCCTGGAGAGGGGAATAGCAACCCACTACAGTAGTTTCCCCTGGAGAATTCCATGGACAGAGGAGCCTGGTGTCCTATAGTTCATGGAATCTCAAAGAGTTGGACAAAGTTGAATGACTAACACTTTCACTTTCACATTATTAACATGCCATGATCTGGCCCAAGGCCTAAAATAACTTTATGCTCTATTTTAAAGAAGAGAGAAGTATACTTGGATAAACACATAAATCTGTAGATTCCATCTTTCTGCTACATAATAAGTGGAGATTTGGAGGAAAAACATGATCCCTTGGGATTAACACATCTCTCCTGGTTTTAGGACTTGTTCCTTATCAGGCAGAGTCTGATATGGACATTCTTGTACAAGTGATTTATTGTGGAAGAACTCAGGTAAGACCTGTGAAGAAGAGAGGAAAGCAGGATAGGGTCGATAAATGCTAGAAAGTAGCTATGCATGCATATGTGTTAAGTCACTTCAGTCATGTTCAACTCTTTTCAGCTCCATGGACTGTGTAACCTGCCAAGCTCCTCTGTCCATGGATTCCCCAAGCAAGAATACTGGAGTGGGTTGCCATTTCCTTTTCCAGAGGATCTTCCCAACCCATGTCTCTTATGTCTCCTGCATTCTTTACCACAGTCAGCTGAATCTAAACTCATTTAATCCTTAATCCAGGGAGCTTTGGGGTGTGAATAACTCTATAGTTATTCACCACTGAGGCAAGGGGAGCAACACTTTCCAATATAATTGTTAACCTCTTTGTTTTTCTTTAGATCTGTTAGGATAAATAGGTTTGCAAAGAAAAAAAATGTAGATATCCCTAAGTATATTCAGTTTCAAACAAGCTCCTATAGTTAAGTGTTTCTCTAATCCATAAAGATCCTTGATAACAGCATTAAAATTCTAATGGAATATATTAATATAAAAGCATGCAAAACCTTTTTCAAACGTGATTTATTTAACATTATAAAATCAGTTTCTCAATGATACTACTTAGGTCTTCATATTTTCTTAATCTTGCAAATATTTCTACATGAAAAATTGGTATCCAGGCTGTCTAACATAGCCATCTAGCCTATATAAATGCATAAAAGTTAAGATTCTATTATGAAGTTTAAGGTTTTGCCCCCAAGTACTTAGCATTTAAACTTCTGGAATGAGTGGTTTGCTCTTACTACCTTTTCACAAAAGGCTTTCTATGGAAATGGATTCTGTTATATGTTTGATCAAACATTCATTATTTTTAGCTGTTTCTTGAGGAGCATTAACTTACCATGAAGAGGAGACATTAAAATGATGTATAAATCAATGGCATGGTTATTAATGGGATGTCAGGCTCTAGCAGTCTGGCAACCACCTAATATGGAAGTTAACAGCAGGAGAGCCATGAAGTCTTATGTCTGCTGCTTATTTTGAGGGGAAAAAAAAAGAAAAACAACATGCTATGATGACAGCTTCAAAGGGTTAAAATTACATCATTTTCACTTTGAGGTGAAACATTTCTTTTTTGAAATCATCTTTAAAGTAGCAGGACATTATTTCATAGACTTTGGTTATTGATGGTGAAATATGTGCTTTTTAGTGCAGTGAGAAGCTTGCTTAATGCCAGGTTGTTTATTTTTAAAATATTTATTTAGCGCCTTCCTTTTTTTGAGCACTAGGGAAATAAAGCAAAAGGAAAGACATTTCTCTTCTTTGCAGCTGATAGTCAAGGGCAGTAGAGAAATGAGTGGATATTTCCAGTTATAAGTAGAGGTAATCATTCGCAGAGGTACCCAATTTTTCCTTTAGAATCAGGCAAGGATTCCAGGGAAGAAAGCACTGTTTTAAGTTTCCAAAGAGATGTGAGTATTGATGAAAGGTATTGCAAGAACCCTAAGCTCCACAGTGGTAGAATCTATGTCTGTACAACTTCTATATGTCTCTTAACACAGCACCAGTACACTGCAGATTATCAATAAATATATGTCGAAGGAAGGAAGAAAGTGAATGATAGTGAAGAGATAGTCACTCACTCATGTCCAACTCTTTTCAACCCTATGGACTCTAGCCCACCAGGCTCTTCTGTTCATGGAATTCTCCAGGCAAGAATACTGATGTCCATCGACAGATGAATGGATAAAGAAATTGTGGTATATATATACAATGGAATCGTCAGTTCAGTTCAGTCGCTCAGTCGTGTCTGACTCTTTGCGATCCCATGAGTCGCAGCATGCCAGGCCTCCCTGTCCATCACCAACTCCCGGAGATCACTCAGACTCACATCCATTGAGTCTGTGATGCCATCCAGCCATCTCATCCTCGGTCGTCCCTTTCTCCTCCTGCCCCTAATCCCTCCCAGCATCAGGGTCTTTTCCAATGAGTCAACTCTTCGCATGAGGTGCCCAAAGTACTGGAGCTTCAGTTTTAGCCTCATTCCTTCCAAAGAAATCCCAGGGTTGATCTCCTTCAGAATGGACTGGTTGGATCTCCTTGCAGTCCAAGGGACTCTCAAGAGTCTTCTCCAACACCACAGTTCAAAAGCATCAAATCTACTCAGCCATAAAAAGGAACACATTTGAGTCAGTTCAAATGAGGTGGATGAACCTAGAACCTATTATACAGAGTAAAGTGGGTCAGAAAGAGAAAGATAAATACTATATTCTAACACATATATACGGAATCTAAAAAAATGGTACTGAAGAATTCATTTACAGGGCAACAATGGAGAAACAGAATAGAGAATAGACTTATGGACATGGGGAGAGGGGAGGAGAATGGAAAGAGTAACATGGAAACTTACATTACCATATGTGAAATAGATAGCCAATGGGAATTTGCTGTATGGGTCAGGAAACTTGAAAAAAAAAAAAGAATAAAGGTTATGTGTATACCTATGACTGATTCATGTTGAAGTTTGACAGAAAACAGGAAAATTCTGTAAAGCAATTATGTTTCAATAAAATATAAATTAATAATAATAATAATAAAAGAACAGTGGAGTGGGTTGCTCTTTCCTGATCCAAGGGATCTTGCCAACACAGGGATTGAGCCCAAGTCTCTTGCATTGCAAGCAGAGTCTTTACCAGCTGAGCTGTCAGAGATGCTCCAAAGGAAGGAAGAGCATGTGACAAAATAGATGTTCAACATAGTGTCAAATGAATTTATGTGTGTCTGAAGCTACTGATGCCAACTGACATCACCCACATCAGCTGTAGAGTTGTTTTCTCAATGGCAGAGCTGATTAATGTTTCTTACACAATTGCTTGCTAGGCAATGGCTTTTAGAGTAATTGCTTTATCCATTCCTCTGTTGATACACATTTAATTTGCTTCCATGTCTTGGCTATTGCAAATAGTTCTGCCAAGAACATTGAGGTGCATGCATCCTTTCAAATTATGGCTTTTTCTGGGTATATGCCCAGGAGCGAGATTTCTGGTTCATATGGTAGTTCTATATTTAGGTTTTTAAAGAACCTCTGTACTGTTTCCCATGGTGTCTGTACCAATTTACACTCCCACAAATGGTGTAATAATGAAGTAAGTCAAACATAGAAAGACAAATATCATGATACCACTTAAATGAGGACTCTAAAAAAAAAGATGGTACAAATTATCTTATTTACAAAATAGGAAGCATGGATGTAGAAAACAAAATTTTGCTTACCAGGGGATAAGGTAGGGAGGGATAAATTGGGAGATTGGGATTGACATATACATACTAATATATATATAATAGACAACTAACAAGAACCTACTCATAGCACAGGGAACTTTATTCAATACTCTATTATGGCCTAAATGGAAAAGAATCTAAGAAAAAGAATGGAGATACACACACACACACACACACACACATAACTGATTCACTTTTCTGTACATCAGAAATCAACACGACATTGTACATCAACTGTACTCCAATAAAAATTTGGAAAAAAAGAGTGATTGCTAATTCTTCAGTTGGATAAGATAGAAGATCAGTTTTATTTTTAAAATGACTAAATATGGCTTTTGATCCCTCTATCATACATTATTCATACAGCAGAGTAATGTTTTTAAAGAATAGGTTAACATTCAGCTAAAATGTAGAAACTAATTAAATTACTCATTCATCAAATACTTATTGAAATTCTATTATGTGACAGGTTATGTAAAAAGCCTCAGAGATAGGAAAATGAAAAAATAAAATCTCTATACTCAAGGTATTTACAGTCTTTGATGGAGAAAAATGCTGAATCAGACATTTACAATAAGCTATAGGCGTTGTCATTAAGGTATATATAAGATGCTATGAGACTGCAGGTAAGGGGAAATAATTAGAATGTGTGTTTCTCAATTTCTTAGAGAAAGTGATATCTTGCCTGAACATTAGAAGTAAGGATTAGGTTATGTAGGTGTTAATGGAGAGGAAGGATTTTTTTTTTTCCACAAACATTGGAATACAAGTAATTATGATATATATGTGTAATGAAAAGTTGGCTAAAAATGCAAGTAAGGGTAAGGGAAGGAGATTTAAAAAAAGTAGTGGGAAATGTTCATTGCAGCACTATTCACAATAGCAAAGATAGTGAAACAGCCACTGTGTCCCATCAGCAGATAAACAGGTAAAGAAATATGGTATATACATAGAATATTATTCAGCCTTAGAAAAGAAGGGAATCACACCATCTGCAAAAACATGATGAACCTGGAGGACATTAAGCTGAGTAGAATAAACTGGTCACAGAAGAATAAATATTGCATGATTTCACCTGTATTAAGGATCTAAAATAGTCACATTCAAGAAATGGAGACTATGACAGTGTTGCAAGAGACTCAGGAGGTGGGGAAAATGGCACATTATTATTCAACGGGCATTAAGCCTTAGCTATGCAAGATGAATAAGTTATAAAGATCCACTATATAACATAGGCCCTACAATATGGTATTGGGCACATGAAAATTTTTCCAAGAATAAAATTCATGTCAAGTATAGGTAGAACTCATGTCAAGTGTTCCTATCACACAAACAAAAAGGATACAGGGAAACTCTGGATGGTGCTGGATAGGTATACTTCCTTGATTGTGGTGTTGGCATCATGGATGCTTGCTTATGTCCAAATTCATCAAATTATACACATTAAATGGATACCTCACTCATTTATACCCTAATAAAGTTGCTTTAAAAAGATGGTGAGGAGAAGGACTAGAAAATAAATGGAGTCAAATAATAAAGAACCATGTATGCTACACAAAACATTTAAGACACTTTGATAGAGAATTTGAATGCTTTGAATAGGGGAGTAATGTGATCAGATTTATATTTTAGAAGCATGGCATTGGCTGTATAGGAAATCGTGCCTGATTTGTAAGGTGACTTAGAAGGAGTTACAGTCATCCATGTGATTAGTGATGACAGCCTGGAAGATAAGTGTGGGCTGAGTAAAGGGATATTTTTGAATCACATGTCAGATTTTTAGAAATATCAAGAAGACCCTTTCTCCACCTCTGCCTGTACTCCCCACTCCACCTCCAAGAAGGCTTCTAATTTTTTTCAAATTTTAACATAGAATTTTGCTATTAATATTAAATTTTAAATGTGAGAGTTGGACCATAAAGAAGGCTGAGTGCTAAAGAATTGATGTTTTTGATCTGTGGTGCTGGAGAGGGCTCTTGAGCGTCCTTGGACAACAAAGCTATCAAACCAGTCAATTCTAAAGGAAATCAACCCTGAATATGTATTTGAAGGACTGATGCTGAAGCTGAAGCTCCAGTTCTTTGGCCACATGATGCAAAGAGCTGACTCACTGGAAAAGACCCTGATGAGGAAGATCCTCTGGAAAAGGGAATGGCAACCCACTTCAGTATTTTTGCCTGGAGAATTCCATGGACAGAGGAGCCTGGCGGGCTACAGTCCATAGGGTTGCAGAGTCAGATGTGACTGAGCAACTAACACACACATTAATGATTTGCAATTAAGAAAGACCAGGAAACACAGTTGATACAAGAATTATATTCACAAATGGATGAAATGTTGGTGTACAAAATACCTGTGCAGGTGTGTTTGTCCTGTATTCTGCAAGAGAGAATGAAAGTCAAAAAAGCACAGTGTTCTGAATAGTGGAGTGGAACTTCCAAAACAATGGGGAAAAGACTGTAACTATGTGAGCCTGTAGATTTGTTAACAGACCTAATATGGTCATCATGTTGCCATATTTACATAAAACAAGTCATCCCATTGTACAGCTTCACCTTATCAGTTCAGTTCAGTTCAGTCGGGCATTCGTGTCCGACTCTTTGCGACCCCATGAATCACAGTATGCCAGGCCTCCCTGTCCATCACCAACTCCCGGAGTTCACTCAGACTCACGTCCATTGAGTCCATGATGCCATCCAGCCATCTCATCCTCGGTCGTCCCTTTCTCCTCCTGCCCCCAATCCCTCCCAGCATCAGGGTCTTTTCCAATGAGTCAACTCTTCGCATAAGGTGGCCAAAGTACTGGAGCTTCAGTTTTAGCATCATTCCTTCCAAAGAAATCCCAGGGTTGAT
The DNA here is from genome assembly GCA_006408695.1 of Aepyceros melampus. Classification (NCBI taxonomy): domain Eukaryota; kingdom Metazoa; phylum Chordata; class Mammalia; order Artiodactyla; family Bovidae; genus Aepyceros; species Aepyceros melampus. The sequence goes on along the minus strand of SJXQ01011090.1, from coordinate 223,041 downwards.
CTCCCTCAGAATGGACTGGTTGGATCTCCTTGCAGTCCAAGGGACTCTCAAGAGTCTTCTCCAACACCACAGTTCAAAAGCATCAATTCTTC